>JAQGBE010001623.1:0-10504 GCA_034698225.1 Scheloribates latipes | reverse complement strand
AAATGGATACAAAGGGGGGACCCTTTGCTATTTCTCGGACCCTGTCTAGGGGGGGGGATTTTCCAAATTTTCGGCTCCAGGGGGGGGGTTTTGGAATCCACCCCCCTATTCCGCATGTCTGTTCTTTAACGTATCCATTGTAACAATTGTGAAAATATTCTTTTATTATTACAATATCTTGTGGTGTGCATGATGTCTGAAAATGATCACCTTTTTAGAAATTAATAGTGATTGGGAGCCGATATTTATCTAATAAATATTTTCTTATAAACTCGGTATTGGGCGGGTATTACAGCAGACATGCCGAATAGGGGGGATTCCTAAACCCCCCCCCTAGAGGCGAAATCTTGGAAAATCCCCCTAGACAGGGTCCGAGAAATCAGGCTATTTGCAAGTTTTAAAAACAGCTAATTTAACTGAATTGCCCCTATTTGCCCCCGTGAAGTTTTTTCTGGACGTACTTTGATACTTCAAAACCCCCCTCTAATACCCCCAAGAGCCACAAAAATCCTTAGGATTGTTTCCTATGGGCAAGGCAAAATTCACCCCCTAGCGGTCAAGTCATTCGGCATGCTTGGTATTACAGCAAGATCGTGTTGCAATATTTCTCGAAAACATTAGTCTTTGCCGATAAAATTTTGTGACTGTAGGTGTGAACTCGATCGTTTCACTCATCTATTCGTAAGAGCTGTAAGGCATCCGCTGTTTATTCAAGTTTATTAGCTTTCCATTGAATGAAACTTTCAGAATTAAATCAGTTTGCATATGTATCAAACAATTTTTAAAGTTTCATGCAATGAAAAGCTAATTAACTCGAATAGACAGCCGATGCTCTACAGCTCTCGCGAATACAGAGGTTAGGGACAGAAATCTTACACCATAGGAAAACTGTGATAATGTGAGAAATAACAAATATATTTCATATATGAGTTATGGTTGTGATCGCACAATATTTCCAATTAACAATTAATACTAATCAAGTATTAAATCACAATTAGTATCAATCCAAAACTCAATTGCATAATGAAAATTCTGAAATTTTTCAACTTTTTCATGACGAAATTTTCCATAAGTGCACACTATATAAGTGCACATGGCAAAAATCTCGGTCCAAACTATGTGCGGATATAAAGAATTGACTGTAATGCGATCTTGAACAAATCTCACATTTTAAAAAATTAATTTGACTGAATTAAACATTTGAACCTCGCAAGCGATTTAAAATGTTCAATAGTAGTTTAAAATAAAATCTTATATTTAATTTAAATAGTTTTATTATTGAAATTGATTTAATAAGTTATTAAATAAAATTGTCTAGATCAAATTTTGCGGGCGTTGTGTTTAGTGAAAACTACAGCAATCGGTTGCGTTAGCCAATCAAAGGCCAGATCACTTAACACGGATCAGTTTTTGTTTATGCAACGAATTTGCTCGCTAGCAAATCAGATCAGACTGAGATCAGCTCAAACCGGTGTCAAGTCGGTGTTAGCGCATCTGATCTGAATCTAGTTATTTATGAATTCGGCTCTAAGAGACGACTACATTCAGCAACTTTCTAGAGCACTCTATATTCTCCATTGGAAAAACTGATGTTAAAGACATGTTTTTATATAAAACTCATCTTTTCATCAAGCTGGTATTCTGATATACGATGATCGATTAATGTCATTCTTTTTGCAATTTGTAGATAATTTATCCCTTGTCTGATCTGGTAAGTTTGGATTTCATCAAAATTCTTATTTTCATTTTGCGAGCTAGAAAGTAAACTTAGTCAATTTTTACAATAAACAGCCCCAGCAAAGTCTATGTAAATCGAGAATTGATAAAACTTCGAAACACGATCAGGCGAAAATTTAGCACCTAGATATCTTCAATACCCTAAACACTGCCCTTCATTAAAGATTAATAATATAATAATTGCATGTTAGAGAAGACAATGATCTAGGCTGATATGTTAAGGTCGTTTAGGTGACATTTTTCAGATTTTGCTCTAATGCAAAATTCATAGTAATATTCATTCAATATTTTTGAAATTTTTATATGTTGTACTCACATTATTAACCTACGAATATACAATCAAAATAATATCATCCTCCATGAACTTCGAATTCTAGAATTATTTATTTGAAAACCTAGTGCGGAATGCAAAAATGTGACATCATATCACATTTTATACTGCTACTCTATGATAATTGCACCAGGATCAATCAAACTCACAGGAAACTATCTTGGATAAATGCATTTGAAAATACATCAAGAATGACAAGTATAGATTTCTCCATATTGAAATGCCAGCAAGATGAAAAGACGAGTTTTATATAAAAACATGTCTTTGTCATTAGTTTGGATAATCGATGTCATTTTCATCGGCGTCACAACCTATTTTATCGCCAAAGACTAATGTTTTCGAGAAATAATAACACATTTATTAGCTATGAAATCCTGATATAGTTTAGGGTCGGTTAAGCCAGGTTGTGAAGGTTGAGCGAATAATCTGGTCTAACCAAAATCTGGTCAGATCAGAATGAGGTATATTTCTTATTATGATTACTCTAAACACCGTTTCAGACCGATAGGTTTCTTCGGTGGTCAGTCTTTTCCCTCTGCCCATCTCTCAAAAGGACTCAATCACACAAAATACATTGAAAACAACGGCCGCGCGCTTACAAACCTATCGATAAGAAACACTTTTCGATTGACTGAATTTGGTTTGAGGCGCGCGACAGCCGAAGGACTGCCGGCACTGACCGGACACTAGAGTCTGACCTCACTCTATGGCTATTGCATAAGATATCCGAACTACCGATTCGACCAATTGATAGTTCTTGAGTTATCACTACTTTTTTGGTCGAACCTATCGAACCTATCGGTCTGAAACGGTGTTTAGTAGCATTCTTAGGTTTGGTTTTCAGTTGATTTAGTAATTATACCACACAAATATCCCAAAACAGACCCTTATTGAGATAGTGGGAGGGTTATTTTCCCCAAATCTACATTGAGGCCGATTTACCAAGGGTTAACAAGTTTCTCCAGCAAAACAACAAATTTTGCCTATTTCACCTAGATTAAGCTAGATTTATCACCCAAATTTTTTACGACTCATAGAGGAGTATATAATTCTCCTTACACCCTTACAAGTGATTAATCTGATATTATACTGACTTTAGAGTAAGCTATCCCCTCTCTAACTATTGTTATGGAGGCGGTGCCCATTGTAGCCTATGGCAGTCTGAGCATAGCAAAAGTCAATGAGAGGGCAGCAATTCTACCAAAGTCAATTCGACCCATTATAAGTCTATGGGAATGCTTCCAAGTTATCTGACCAAATCAAGTTTCTGGCTTTAACGCGTCTGGCAAAACCGACGCTGAACTGTATTTATCATTTTCTGTGAATTATTATAACTAGTGCCTTCCAAGCGTATACATCCTCAGGACCATCATTGGGGTTTACGCTCTGAAAAGCTAGCGGAGAATGAAACATCACTGTGACCCGCCGCAATTTTCCCGTTAAATCGAGTCAAATCAAACTTAATTAAGTTTCATTCAAGCCGATCTTTCACTATTAGGCATTATTCAGCGTATACTTAATGACTCCCCTCGCTCCTATTTTATTTCCTGCAACAATCAAAAGCCTTGTTAAGGCTCAACTTGCTTTAAAATGATATGCGCTGCAACAATTAATCTTTATAATTTGAAAGATGCGATTGTTGCAAATTCGAAAACAAAATGTTATATAATCTAACCTGGATATTATTCTCGCAAATTGGAGCACTTTTTTCATTAGAGCAAACGATTTTGATAGTTTCCATCTGGTCAGCGACGCCTTGTAGCTTCAGTTTAATGGCATCCATATGCTGTCCCATACATGTGGCGATAGATACTTTATCACTATTGAAGGCATTGTTACATTGCGGGCTCATTCCAGGAACAGTAACCTGGCAAGACCATCCCCCTTGAGAATACGAAACGCCGATAAAGGTTAATAAAAAAATTAACACAATTAGCTTGGTCATTTTGCAAGATATGTTCACTTGGACTTCAACTTGATATTGAATTGGCAAAACCGATATTATCCTGGCAAAAGTCCAACTGAAAGAATCCAGTTTGCAAGCTTGACATTTATATATTATTATCTCACGAGATGATAGCTCTGTTATTATTGATTCTTCGCTTATCTTTAATAAAGGTTGAGGGTAAAAATTTCGCAACTATTGAGCTATTAAATTATTTGTCCTATTATCATACACTTGATAACAGCAATGATGAATATGTCTGGCGCTATGGAGCTATAAGACAGCGATCAGCATATTGTAGTTCTAGATTTGTATAATGGATATCGAGTAAATAAATTCAAAATCAATTATTACAAATGAAAGTCGTTTGATCTAAAAATTTGCACAAGCTAAATTTTTGGCGCTTTTTTGCCTAGCAAATCCAACATGCTCATCGCTGTCTGATCACTTTATAGCGCCAGATATAATGATAAATGAAGACCTTGTTGATCGAACGAATTACTTGATAAAACAAGGCTTTGTCAAATCTTATGCTTTATGACTACCCTGGTTTTCATTCATTCATTAAAACGATAGATTTTCACAGAATTTCATAATTTTCTAAAAATTATATAGACTCTAATGTGCTATAAAAATCATTCTTAACAATATGAAAATACAGTGGACTCCGAATAGTTACTCTCTCAATAGTTGACTCTCCGAATAGTTGACCTAATGATAAGGAGATGACGTATAATCTCTCACTAGTTTACTTTTCCCAATAGTTGACCAAATTCTAGTGCACAATGTGGTCAACGATTGGGTGAGTTCTCTGTACAAAAAATCATTCGTGCATATTTGAAAATTTATTATTGGTGCCAGTCCAAGGTCGGCATATGTTCCATAGGCTACTTATATTCTAAGGACAGAATAGTCAATAGTGAGAACAAAGATCTGAAATTTTTGTAATATTGAAAAATTTGTAAGTTTGAAATTCCATTGTTGGAAAGTTAATGGTTGGTACAGTCTCATGTGTAGACAATATCCAGCATAACCATTTGTAACAAGGCTCCGTAGAAATGTATACTTTATGACTCCCTGTTCTCAATCTATTGTTCCAACAATAGATGTTCATATAGATTTTAACATATACTCATAATTGAGGCAAGCAATTAAGACTAATGCTGAGCTGAGGATATGATGGCCACCCTGTCATAAGCCTGTAATGGGCTCATCTTACCATAAAATGGAATGGTCTTCAACAATTAATTTTCAAAATCACAATTGAAAATGACATGTTAAAAATGTGATAAGTTTCAAAATTCATTGGTGTCATTGAACACCCTCCTATAGACTTATATTAGGCTGATGCCACCATAGGCTACAATGGGTACCTCCAAAACCTTAATCTTTATGGACATCAGTTAGACAAAAGCCAAATACCATGCCTCTTTGAGTCGTTGGCTTCAAGGTGAAGGCTATAGCCATCACCCTGAAGTGAACGACTCAAAGAGGCATGGTTTTTGGTTTGACCTAACTGATGACCATGAAGCTCAAGCTATTGTTCTGATTTTATATTGACATTAGAATAAACTATCCCTTCTCTAACTTTTATCTAGTAGAGGAAAACACATATGATAGTTTTCTATTAATTTATATTTGAAATGTCACTGTGAATGAGGATCTGTGATCGGTTTGACCCAAAATTATTCGAGAATGGGCAACTACTGATTGACTTATGATTGGCCAGACCTCCATTGCGTTATAATGGGACAAACCTATATAGACTTAACATGGGCTCAGATGACCATTGGTTACAATGGGCAGCCCTCCCATAGACTTAGCATGGGCATAGACCTCCATAGACTTATAAAGTGCCAGGCTCCCACAGACTAATAATGGGCCAGGCTCACATAGGGTAAAATGAGCAATTTCCCTCTATTAACAACAGGATGTTTTTTTCGCGGGGGGAGGGGTGAGTCGTCAAATCATATCAGTATATGCCTTCTTCGTTGAGACCCTCAGGGAGTCATAAAAAATTGCTATTATAGAACGAAATTGGACGAGGGCTATTCAAAGTAAATTGATATATGTATCCTCTGTTGTGACCTTCAGGGAGTCATGAACAGACGAAATATCTTGTTACTTCATTTTAATCCAAGATATCGCAAATGATTCGAACTTGATTTCGAAAGTACCACTTCATAGAGCTAAGATCAAGTTATATAAAGGTTAACAGTGTTCACGTACACATTTATATGTGTTTTCCATTACAATGAGTGAACTACTAGACAAAGTCGACTTTTTCAAAAAATCGAAACCTAAATATGTGAATAAGGAATTGAACAAGGCCATCGTATTGTTTTATGTCTTCGATAAAAATATATTGTTCATCACTAACCAAGATATAGTGTACGGATACGGAATTAATAAATACGGTTTGTGTGGTTTGGGACACAACACCAATGTGAGTGATGAACCAAAAGAGATTACAGAATTAAATGATAAAAGAGTTGACAAATTCTATAATGGATATGACTTTGCATTGGCGTTAACCAGTGATTACATACTTTATGGTTGGGGGCGTGATAAACAAGGACTGTTACGCCAAGAAAACGAAACAACTCCTATACTGAGCCCAAAACGCATGTTTAAATCTCCAAATAGAGTGGTAGGTTTAGAATGTGGAAAGAACCATGTTCTAATTCTAACAGCAGATGGTCTTATCCATGGCTGGGGCTCAAATGGTCTTGGTCAAGTTGGATTTGGTAAAGAATATGATTTTGTACCGAAACCACTTAAAATTATTGATCTACGAAGAATTGAATTAATTCACTGTTTTGAAAATCGATCGTTTGTGGTAACCAATCCCGGTTCAGATGAATATTCAGTTTATAGTTGGGGCGACAATCATAAATGTCAACTAGGTCATCCTAAAAGCGAAAACACTTTCACACCGAAGCCAATTCTTGCTTTCAAAGCCAGTGAATGTAATATCAAGATAATCGCGTCAACCAAGAATAAGACATATTTTCTGGACGATAAAGATAAAATCTATTGGTGCGGAGGTTTTGGCACTGGATTCAATTCAATAATGAATCAATCGGTGCCCAAACCTTTAAAGGCGAATTCTGTATTCCAAAATATCTATCCGGTTAACCGGAATCATGAATATGGTAAAGATGAAATCTGTGCAGAGTCACTTGGTCAATTCTACGCTATTAATGATAGTAGCATTAGTATCATGACGAAGCATAATACATTACAAGAATACTTCTTGAAAAGACAAGACCGAACATTTGGAACAGTCAAATTCAAACAAGTCAACTCTGATGAGAAAACATCTGATGAAAGCACAGACAACGCCGATGGTCTATTAGTTAATGACAGTCAGTCGATTAATCAATCAGCATCTGGAACAGGTAATTGAAACATGAATATAATTATTGATGAACAAAATAACCCCGATACAATTACCATCAGGAGTAGATATGGCAACGACAACAGAGTCGATATCAACGCTGTCAAATGAGCCGAGAATAAAAGGTTATGGGACATTGGTGCCAATCGGCTATGGTGGTTGTGGCTACGTATATAAGGCCAAACATTTGTTGGATGACATGGAGTATGCAATCAAAGTCTTCAAATTGAGCGGTAAATCAATTACATTGAAGTGAATCAATCAAAATGTGAACTTTGATTATAAATCAGACGTCGAGATAGAAGATGCTCTCAAAGAAGTCAAGATTTTGTCAAAGTTGAGGACCGATCGAGTGGTCAGGTATTACAACTCGTGGTCAGAGGACAGCCGTCTTTACATTCAGATGGAGTTGTGTTCGGATAACCTGGAGAATATTCTTGAGATAAAGCCATCGATGTTCGGAAGGGATGTCAAAGAATCAATGAGTTCATTGGAATATTACATAACGTGTCGTGTCTTCGTTGAGATCTTGCATTGCGTTCAATGTCTACACGAAATCAAACCACCGCTCGTTCACAGAGATATAAAACCAGGGAATATATTATTCGATGAACAGGGCATTAATGGCAGGTTTATCAAGTTATGTGATTTAGGATTGTCTAAATTTCAACACGAAACTACAATGAAGACCTCTAGATACGGTGGTACAAAAGGGTATAGAGCACCTGAATTGGTGTTAAAGCAAGAGTTCGATTGGAGGTCTGACATATACAGTCTGTCCATCACTGCACAGGAGTTGTTTGAATTGAATATCAATAAGTAAATTGCAAAATAATTGTATTCAAATTTCCGATTGTTTTCTGTTTATCGCAGATCTGTTCCGAATGGTTCACATCGAGAGAAATTATCTCATCTCAAAGATATTCTAATCCAAATGTCTAACCCAGTATACGAGCAAAGACCATCGTGCAAAGATATTTCGGGTGGTTGTGATGAATGGTGTATCAGTTTGTCAAACATTGAAATTCCACAAAACGTAATCGACAAACAATTACCAAATAATTCATTAGCAAAGTTTGTTTATTATCATTTGAAAATTTAATTGAAATGCTGTCCACATAATCAACAATATGATTGACAATTAGCATCTAGCTTAAATATTTCTTTTTTATATCCCGGTATCTTCTCGCAGGATCCGATTTCATTCTCATATCTGAAAATATTTGTTCTACACTTATCTTGTATTTTTAAATTGAATGTTTAACTTTAATAACCCGTTAATCCAAACAATTCATCACATATCAAGTGATTTCTTCAGTGATTACTCAATTTGACCTTCATTCAACACAAATTCAATTGATATGGTACTTGCAATGTGTCGGTCGAGTGAATCGATTAACAGCCATGCTTTGTGTGGTCTCTCCTTCTTCTCCTCTGCCGCAGCGGTCGGTTCTGAGCCTCTCGGCGGGGGACCCGCCGTTCGGACGTACTGTCCGTAGCGCTAACGGATGGGCACAACGACTTCCAGGCCGGGCCGCGGCTCTCGCCGACGGGGCTAACGCCCTGTCAGCGGTTGTGCTGAACACGTGGTTTGTGTCGACTCACCAGTTATGCCGCCATTGGCTCAAAATGTAAACAAAGGCTTATTGAAGAACTGGTTTAATAAAAGGTATTTGAATGACTTAAAATACAATGTTTTAGTTCGGGTGAAGAGTTATGTCTTCGGACTGTATATAAGTGTCCTTAGACTGAGAGGACGGAGTCGTCGGGCGTCGGTCGCAGATCTCTGTAGAGCGACTCAACACAAAGACACGACTAACGCGAGCGACGACTGAAGGAAGACTGACTGTTGCGGTCGGACTGTCGACCACTTCGACGGTTGGCGCCACTGCCAGGCGATGAGCGCCGACTCGTAGAGATCGCATGAGGGCTATGGCCCTGACCTTCGACCGGTTCGTCAACACGGGGGCGACGTTCCCGACCCTGACTCGAGTGCTGACTCTCATGTCGGCGCTTACAGATGCGCTCCAAACGCCCGAGTTGGCTGTCCTTCGGCGCCCGCAATGGCCAGTTGGTGGCGCGCGCAGTCAAATGAGGCCAAGTGCGCCACCTCGACTTTCTGTTCGGGCTTTTCATAGGCTTTGACCACAAACATGAATAGCAAGAGCATGGGAACTGAAAATTAAATGAACGAACTTGTTAATATTAATTAATCGAGGTCATCGTTTCATTGCATGATTTCCTTGTCGTTCAATTGTTTAAGACTTTCGACACAATTGTGTGGCGGACCAGACCTCAGACGACATGTGCGGCACTTCTTCATCGGGTTGTAATTAGGGTTGCCAACTGCCCTTGATTATCAAGGATTTTCCTTGATTGGGCTGATTTTGGCAGAGTCCTTGATCGTGGTAATCAAGGACCACTAGGCGTCCTTGATTTGGTAACTTGATGAGAAATTGATTCAATTAATTGTTTATAAGAATTGCTAAAACAATGAACACTTTTTGCGATTTGATAAGAATTTTTTGGAATGAATTTGTGGTATTATTGAAGAAGATTTAAGTAATGGCCAGAATTGTGTGTCAATCTTCAGACAAATATATATCTTGATACTAATTTATTATCAAGTGACAAATATGATTATATGAATCAGGGCCTGCAAAGGGGAGGTTTGGCCTAAAATCCCATTTGTTTTCGAAAATCTCGAAAAATCCCCACTGAGTTCGAGATCGCTAATCCCCGAAAATGGCCACTGTTCAAAGCGGGGTAATTTATACCGGATTAAATCGTGATTTGAACTGAATTTAGTCACAATCAGGCTCAATTAACGTTAATTTAACTAAATTAACGCCGAAATAGGCCTATAATCAAAAGAACGGCTTAAATCGGAAGTAATTGAGGCTAATTCAACTGGAATTTACAGAAAAATGGCGGCGGCCGCTATTTTGTCTATCCCTCCTCTGATCCCCCTTAGGAAGGCATAGGTTTTGCCGGCCTTGATACGAATAAAATGGAGTTTATTTGGACGGTCCTTGATTGGTCCTTGATTTTCACCCATAATTTCCTTGATTCGGATAATCAGAGTTGGCAA
>JAQGBE010001622.1:0-10507 GCA_034698225.1 Scheloribates latipes | reverse complement strand
AATATAACGGAATGTCAGTTATCGGGTTTCACCCGGAACTGCCATAGGAAAGGCATGGAAGCGATGTAAGAGTGTGTTAACTGACCGCTCATGTGTTGGTTGATTTGTTGCGAGTACTTGGAGTCTATGAGCAGAGCTAGAATAGGAAGACATCATTGTATTAACTCTTAATTAAAATGTGATTACTCCTTACCCCTCAACTCCGAGAGCGATGACACCGACGACGACGTCGAGGAGACGCTGTCGTCGCTGTCGTCCGACTCGTCGTTCTGGTCGTCGCTCTGAATGGACTGATCTGATTGGTCGATAAGGCGCAGGAGGGCGTGGCTGGCGTCTGATTGGCTCACTTTGAAGACGATCGGATCCAATTGGTGACCGAACCACTTGAGTTTGTCGCCGATCACCGACGGCTCGTGGACTCCGGTCTGAACCCGAATGAACGCCACGTTAGTTGGACAGAGCGACCACTCGGCCAAGAACTCGACGGCTTGCGTTCTGACCAGCTTCTGGAGGAACGGACCGCCGCGTGGCCGCGAGCTCAAGAACTGCTGCACTTGGAAGGCGACCACTGGCCGCGGGAACAGTCTTATGGTTCGCGTGAAGTCCGAGAAGCCGTTGAGAAGCGAGGAGGAGAGCAGAAAGCGCACGAGCGCCACACGCGTGCGCACGTCCGCGCAGTCGATGTCGCTGTTGGTGGGCGTGTCCGCGTGGTGAGGGGGGCGGGGCGTGACCGACATGGACTGAAGGGCGTGTCTCAGGTGTTGTTTGAGTTGCGAGGCTTCCGGTTCGGGGAGGGGAGGGATGTCCTCGTGGCAGTGGGCGGGTCTTAGCATTTTGGAGGCGTCCAAGTCGACCAACCAGACGTCGTCGGGGAGACGGAAGCGCCGCTTGAAGGCCAGGAAGGAGGCGGGCACTCCGATGATGAAGGGCGTGGGCGCCAGCAGCAGCTGAGAGAGACAGTTAGCATGTTAGCATGGTGAATGTGGTCACTGAGTGAATACCTGTTCGGCTGAAGTCATGCAAGTGGGCAGAAGAGGAATGACGGGAAACATGTATTCCAAGGGATATATCATGGAGACTAAAGCCATGACTGACATCGAGAGGGCGTTGTAGTCACGTGACTGGAGGACCAGTTTGTGCTCGAGGAGAATGGCGGCGAGCACCTTGAGACACGTGTCCACTCCGAGCAGTTCGAGCGGTAAGTGGAGCGGGAAGTCGACGAGAGAGAAGCGCGTGTGGTCGGGCAGACCGAGGAGGAAGGGGTGGGAGGGCAGCACTTGCAGCTCGAGTTTGGTCTTTCCCGGAACCGGAACCGGCGCCGAGAGCAGGCGAAGAATGAAAGTCTCGATTTCGCGGACGTCTTGGAGAATGTCTTGTGCGAGGTGTTCGGTGGAGGCGCGTGACGTCAGCAGAGACCAGATGAGGGTGGAGCTGAGGGGGAGTGGTTAGTGTGGTGTGAGTGAGTGGGCGTGGCTTACGTCTTGGGTTTGTCTGAGGATCTCTGGACGAGAGTGTGGATCAGCTTTCTGAGGACGTGAAGACACGCGCGGAAGTGCGAGAAGAAGGCGTGGTGCGAGAGAATGACCAGAGAAGTGAGCGAAGAGTGTTTGGAGTGTTCGGCGAGAGGCCGATAGAAGTTGAGGCAAATGCCGAATCTGATCAAAGGGAATGTGATTCGAGTGACTGCGATAAATGCTATGATAAATACCTGACACGTGACGTGTCTTTCTCGGTGAGGGCGAAGACGAAGCAGTTGTGGTCCGAGGAGTGGCGGGAACTGGTGAGACAGCCCTCGGGTTGGCAGAAGAAGACCAGATCGGGAGGCAGAGCGAAGTCCTTGTGGTCTTCGGGCGGATATCTGCGCAACAGTTCCGGCAACTGAAGACTTCTTCGGCATTTGCGGTCTTCGCTCGTGTTGTGGTCTTCTTCTGGAGTCCGTTGACGACAGCCGACGACACAAATGTAGTCCAGAAGTCGCGGACAGAAGAAGCGGTCGGACATTGCGTCCTCTGAGCCGCGATTAGAGAAGAGATGGTCAGCGAGTCATCGATTCAGTGATCACGTGATCAGAAGGGATCGATAGGGAGGGGCATAAAGTACGTGGAGTGGGGAGTGAGTGGGAGTGGGGTGGGGAGGGGTGGGTGGTGTGGGGTGGACAGTGGGGAGGGGCAGAGTGGGGTGGGGTAGTGGAGGGGCAATGGAATGAGAGGGTGGGAGTTGTCAGGTGGAGTGATTCACCTCTCTAATGGTTAACGTTTTTGCGTGACGGATGGAAATTCTGTACTTTGACAGAAGAATGACATAATTTGGTGCTTTTATTCACACAATAAACAGAAGAGAGTGTTGTGTAGAAAGGGAACGAAACGTCGATTTTGCTCAGATTCTGTTGAATAAGTATTGATTGAGAGACGAGTTTTGTAGACGTTTTGCATTGGAATTGAATACTGAATTGTCAACAATTGAGTGTCAAAACAAAACACGTGTCGTTTGAAAATGGCTTTAATCCCGACTTTCATCGATATCTCCGAAACGGAACAAGTGAGACAATGGATGACACCACCGATGACCACTAACTCTTTGTCTCTCCCGGCAGTGCGAAGAGTTGCGCGACTTCTTCGAGACGTTGGCCACCGGAGACCAACCGTTGCCGCCGAAGAGCGCGGACATCAACCAAGAGCTCAAACACGTGATCTCCGGCTGTGCTCTGGTGTTGCGCGAGCCGAGCGAAGGCCAGCCTTTGGTGAAGGAGAGTGACGTGGAGTGTGTCCTCAATTCGGTGGTCTCTCTTCTTCTGGTCAGTTCGCCGCAGAACGCGGAACTCATTCCTCTCTTCTGTCAACAACTGCTGAAGAGCTGTCGTTCGCCGAGAAGCGCTTCCGTCTGCACCCGAATGTAAACAAACCGGTCACGTGGCAGTCACGTGTCTCACCAAGATATCATTTCTCTCTCTTAGTCTCCGCAATCTGTTCGTCGGTTTGGGCGATATTCACGATCTGCGGCTGCACGTGTATCTCTCGCTCGTGCGTCTCTCGGCCGTCACTGGCCACGTGCAGAGCGTGTACGAAGACGTGTCCAAACTGAGACAATGGTTTCCCAGACAACACGTGGCCGTCGAGAGACTGCAGCTGTTGTTGCGCGCTCTGCACGAGGCGCTGGTGAAGCACGCGCTCACGAGTGAGGCGTCGCACGTGATGATCGAGCTGTTGTCCACTTACACGGAGGAGAACGCGAGTCAGGCGCGGGACGAGGCGCACAAGTGCATTGTGGCGTGTCTTCAGGACGAGAAGACCTTCCTGATGGACCACTTGTTGTCGCTGAAACCCGTCAAGTTCTTGGAGGGAGAGCCCATCCACGACCTGCTGACTATCTTCGTCGCCGACAAACTCCACAATTATATCAAGTTTTATAACGCGAGGAAAGAGTTCGTCGAGTCTCTCGGTGAGAGTGTTGTCATGGCTTAGTGGCTCTTTAATTGTCACGTGCTCTCCATTAAAGGTCTGTCGCACGAGCAAAACCTGCAGAAGATGCGTCTCTTGACTTTCATGCAGATGGCGGAGACGAAGAAGGAGATCCCATTCGAAGCCATTCAGAGCGATCTTCAGCTCAACGCCGACCAGGTGGAGGCCTTCGTCATCGACGGTAACACAAGAACTCACTGACTGTCACGTGACTAATCCCCAGTCTCCCCAATAGTGGTTCGCACGCGCCTCGTGAAGGCCAAAGTCGACCAGACGGCGCAGCGCGTGCTCGTCTCCTCCACAATGCACCGCACGTTCGGTCGCGCGCAATGGCAACAGCTGAGAGACACGCTGAGCACGTACTCCAAGAACTTGGCGCACGTGCAGCACACCATCGCGGCCGCTCTTCACGCCAACTGATTAATTAACTTTATTATCATAATTAGTATCAATAAACAGCAATTAACTAATTCTCTTCACAATTGCCGCCCAATTGCCCGAATCGTAGTAAACGTCGAGAACGCGCGTGCCTGCCACGTGTTGGAGCAGTTCCAGCAGTTCTCCCTCTTTGAACACGTGATAGAAGCGAAGACGCGTCTCTTGGCCCGAAGTGAACGGCACGAGCACTTCCGTCGACCGGAACTGAGTGCCATTCAGATGAACCGGAAGTCCACTGACCACCTCTTCCTCTCTCTCTTGTCCATTATCTCTCTTCAGATACTGACTCTCTTGTCCATTTCTCTTCTGTTCCATTGCCCAACAATAGACAAGCAAGACTCCGCCCACTCTACAACTTCGCACTAGTTCGTTCAGAGCCAACAATCGTCTGTCACGTGACGCCAAGTGATGAATGACTGTCACGAAGAAAAATGTGACTAATTTGATAATGAACTGCAGGATTAAGACAGGATTAACACGATTGGGTTACAATGAGTGGGTTAACTGGTAGTACAAAAAGGGTTAGAGTTGTGGTTATTTTTGGTCTAATTCTGGTTAATCTGGTTAATCTGGTGCTCAAGGATATCCTGAACCTCAACAACATTAACCCTATTAATACCTGCGATGCACAATATGGCGTCGAATGTGGAGTCGCGCACCGGAAGTCGCAGACAGTCGCCGGAAGCCACTTCCAAGCGCCGCTCCCGGCAGATCTCGAGCAGAGGCCACGCCCTGTCCACGCCCACAAACAGGAGGTCGTCTCTCGCGCGCATGTATTTCCCATTTCCGCATCCGACGTCCAGAACGAGAGAAAACGGCGCCAAAGAGGACAGGAAGTGCTTGACTCGGGGCCACATCCGGTGTCTGGTTTGGGAGAAGCCGTCGGAGATCTGGTCATAGACTCGGTGCACAAACTCCTCCTCCAACTCGCTCTCACTGCGAGTCACGTGACCACTATTGCCACTATTGCTGCCAATCACGTGACTCCGTTGGTCACGTGATTTCCTGAATGTCAACGAAACTCTCAACTCTTGTCTCTTCTTTAGAGTCACTTCTCTATCAGTGATAATGACGTCACTATTGCTGGAGGAAATCCCGTGAGACCACAGATAGCGAGAGTCACGTGACATCACGGCCAGTGAACGACGCGCGAGCAGCACGTGTTTGTGGCGCGTGTCGCGACGGAAGACCATCACAGCCGAAGAGCCGAGACTAAGACTGATCACGTGTTGGCCACAAGTGTCGGCGGAGTCCACGTGACTGGCGATTCCTTGTCCCGAAGAATACCGGTTGATTGTCAACTGATCCGGCTCTTCACCGACCACTCTTCTTAGTCGCTGAAGAATGAACGCCAACTCTCGAGGAATGTCTTCAATTGGTTGACTCAAGACTTGATTTCTTTGATAATTGAATTCAAACCCAAAATGTTTTACTTTTCTCCCATTTAATTGATTTCCGCAATTTTCGAACCATTTTTCGCATAAAAACAATAATTCTTTCTCTTCTTCTTCGCTCACAAACTCTTCTTCCACATAAAGACCTTCGGGAGGATCTAAAAAGAGATTCCGATATTCTTCCACTTCTTTCGTTGTCTTCTCTTTCACTTGATCCCAAACTTCGCGCGGAATTGGACACAAAGACAGTTTGCGATCCAAAAGCGAATTCCATTTGTTGTCATATTCTTCTAACACTCTTTTGACCACTTCTTCACTCGAGAAGCGAATCAAAGAAAACGATTTCTTCGGACAAAGAATTATCTCTTCGGGAATGAACTCTTCGCCGAACAACGTCTTCAGCTCCTCTCTCGACACGTGACACGCGAGACCGCCGTTGACGAAGAGCAGACAATCACTCTTCTCGACATTGTCTTCTTCTTCGGTAACTTCGGTTCTTCTGATGTCTTCTCTTCTCATAAATCGATTCAAAGCTTTCTTCCACTTATTATTAGACATAATGTATCAACAGATAAACAAAGACACGTGTTTTGTGACGTCATTGTGAAGCCCAGACCTGTAAAGCCCAGACCGACGTCACACCAATTAGACTCCGCCTCTCCTCTTCTCTGATTGGCTGCGAAGTGATGACATACCGCCAACAAATCGGACGATGTTTTGATGTTTTGCCACTAAATACTGTCGACTAAATCACGCCATCGAAGAGTGACTTTAGATTGAGTGGCCAATCACTA
Organism: Scheloribates latipes; assembly: GCA_034698225.1. NCBI lineage: Eukaryota > Metazoa > Arthropoda > Arachnida > Sarcoptiformes > Scheloribatidae > Scheloribates > Scheloribates pallidulus. Next base: position 4,423 of record JAQGBE010001622.1, on the reverse strand, counting down.
GAGAGAAGAGGTTTGGCCAGCGATGACTACTGCTCTTGTCGGGTGAGTTTCTTTATAGTGTGGATCAGTCTTGAGTAGCGATTGAGTGGCGATGAGTGACAGCACTCTTCAGCAACACTGTGTTTCCACCGATTAATGCTAAACCTCTTCTCGCGCCTCATTTCAGGTCAAATGTCGTCCGAAGCCAGCGGTCAGCAAGAGATGGCCACTGAGAGTGGCCACCCGTCTTGGTATGTCTTCTCTTCTTGTGGAGGAAGTGATTGTCTTTGGAATGAGAGAAATGACAATAATTTGTTCGCAATTTCTGTCAAACTTTCCTCAAAAGCTTTCCTCAAACGAGAAGTCTTTCCTTCTCTAAGACTGATATCAATGTCAGCACAGACTCAGCAGACAGTCAGTGATAGTGACAGACATTATCTGATAATAGATAACACAGTGGTGAAGACACTCGTGAGACACGTCTTCTGATAGCTCTTCGGCTGATCTCTCTTTCCAACACGTGATCTCTTTGACTGCCTTTTAAACGCTCGCACTCTAACAATCCCTTTAAACACCATTTAACATTTATCATGGACAATTCGGACCATAATTTCAGCCCAACTGACGACCAAAAGCCCATCTTCACCATCAATCAGGCGCCGTCGCCATCTTGTTCTTCGCCCGAACCCGACGACCTCTACGACGACCCGCAACCCAACTCTCTGACCATTATGGACAGCAAGCGCTTCCACCGCCAGTCGCGACAACTGCGCCAATCCATGTCCGGCATTCATCTGTCGGCTCAAGACCGCGACCGCCAAGACCTGACGCTGGCCACTCCCGAGGAGTTCATCAAGCGCTTCCAGGGCACCAAAGTCATCAACAAGATCCTCATCGCCAACAACGGCATCGCAGCCGTCAAGTGCATGCGCAGTATTCGCCGCTGGAGTTACGAGATCGTGAGTCCCTAATCACAATCACATCAATCCATCATCATTTTATCCGTCAGTTCCGCAACGAGCGCGCCATCCGCTTCGTGGTGATGGTCACTCCCGAGGACCTGAAGGCCAACGCCGAGTACATCAAGATGGCCGACCACTACGTGCCCGTTCCCGGCGGCTCCAACAACAACAACTACGCCAATGTGGAGCTCATTGTGGACATCGCCAAGCGAATGAACGTCCAAGCTGTTTGGGCGGGATGGGGCCACGCCAGCGAGTACCCCAAACTGCCCGAACTGCTCGGCAAAGCGGGCGTCGTCTTCATGGGACCGCCCCACCACGCCATGTGGGCGCTGGGCGACAAGATCGCGTCGAGTATCGTCGCGCAGAGCGCCCAAGTGCCGACTCTGCCGTGGAGCGGAAGTGGTCTGGCGTGCGAGTGGCGCGAGGGTCAGCAGTTCAAGACCATTCCGCAGGACTTGTATCGCAAGGGATGTGTGAGTGACGTCACCGAAGGCCTCAAAGCGGCCCAAGAGATCGGATTCCCGGTGATGATCAAGGCCAGCGAAGGCGGCGGCGGGAAAGGCATCCGGAAGTCCGAGTCCGGCGACGACTTCCCGCAAATGTTCCGCCAAGTGCAGTCCGAAGTGCCGGGGTCGCCGATCTTCGTGATGAAACTGGCCAAATGCGCGCGCCATCTGGAGGTGCAACTGCTGGCCGACCAGTACGGGAACGCCATCTCTTTGTTCGGCAGAGATTGCAGTATTCAGCGAAGACATCAGAAGATCATTGAGGAGGCGCCGGCCATCATTGCCGAAGACTCCACTTTCGCGCAGATGGAGCAGGCGGCCGTGAGACTGGCCAAGATGGTGGGCTACGTGTCGACGGGAACAGTGGAGTACTTGTACGACCCGATCGAGAAGGAGTTCTACTTCTTGGAGTTGAATCCCCGCCTCCAAGTGGAGCACCCGTGCACCGAAATGGTGGCCGATGTCAATCTTCCCGCGTGTCAACTCCAAATCGCGATGGGATTGAAGCTCAACAGAATCAAAGAGATCCGACTCTTGTACGGCGAGAGCGCGTGGGGAGAGAGCGAGATAGACTTCGCGCGGAACAGAGCGAGACCGTGGGGTCACGTGATAGCGGCGCGGATCACGTCGGAGAACCCGGACGAGGGCTTCAAGCCGTCTTCCGGCACTGTGCAGGAACTCAACTTCCGGTCGTCGAAGAACGTGTGGGGATACTTCTCGGTGGGCGCTTCGGGCGGTCTTCACGAGTTCGCGGACTCGCAGTTCGGTCACTGTTTCTCGTGGGGAGAGGACAGGGAAGACGCGCGCGAGAATCTGGTGCTGGCGCTGAAGGAACTGTCCATTCGGGGCGACTTCCGGACGACAGTGGAGTACTTGATAACTCTGTTGGAGACGGAGGACTTCCAGAGGAATGACATCAACACGGGATGGTTGGATCAGCTGATCGCCGAGAGAGTGCAGTCGGGCAAGCCGAAGACCTCTTTGGCCCTCATCTGCGGCTGCATTCACGTGGTGGACAGTCAGCAGCAGCAGAATTGGCAGCACTTCCAGTTGTCGCTGCAGAAGGGACAGATTCTTCCGGCCAACACTTTGTCCAACACTCAGAACGTGGAACTGATCTACGAGGGCGTCAAGTATGTCGTCCAAGTGACCAAATCGGGACACAACCAGTACTTCCTGGTGATGAACGACACGTGCAAAGAAGTGGAAGTCCACCGCATGTCCGACTCGGGTCTTCTGCTCTCGGTTGACCACAGTTCGCACACCACTTATCTGAAGGAAGAAGTGGACAGATATCGGGTGGTCATCGGCAACCAGACCTGTGTCTTCGACAAGGAGAACGATCCCACCATTCTTCGGTCGCCCTCTACCGGCAAACTCTTGCAGTTTTTGGTGGAAGACGGCGCTCACGTCTACTCGGGTCAAGCGTACGCCGAGATTGAGGTCATGAAGATGGTGATGACTCTGACCACTCAGGAGTCGGGTCTTGTCCACCACGTGAAGCGATCGGGAGCCGTGTTGGAGGCGGGCTCTGTTCTGGCCAGACTGGATCTGGACGACCCGACCCGAGTGCACCGCGCGGAACTCTTCTTGCGGGGATTCGACTCTTTGGACGCGGACCACGACCAGGAGAGTCCCGAGGGCCACTCGTCGGGCGTGTCCTCGGCCTCCTTCGAGGGTCACATGTCGCCATCCATCGAGACCAAGTTGAACGCGACGTTCACTTCGGCCAAGAACCATCTGGAGTCGATTCTGGCCGGCTTCGGTCTTCCCGAGCCGTACTTCTCGTCTCACATGAATCACTTCGTCGAACAGTTCATGGAATGTCTGCGAGATCCGCGACTTCCGCTTCTCGAGCTGCAGGACATCATATCGACCACTTCCGGGAGAATCCCGTCTCAAGTATGACCTCTTCTATTGACATTAGCTTATCACCTTGCTAACTTTAAACTGAATTTAAATCGTATCTCAGGTGGAGAAGTCTATTCGCAAACTCATGACGTCATACTCAAGTAAGCTCTTAGTGTACTGACCACTGATTGGCTATTAATGACGTCACGTGACTCCCCTTTCAGGCAATATAACCGCAATTCTGGCGGCCTTTCCTTCGCAACAAATCGCTTCCGTCATCGACAGCTATGCGGCCACTCTTCAGAAGCGCGCCGACAGAGACGTCTTCTTCCTCAACACTCAGGGCATTGTCCAACTGGTCCAACGCTACCGCAATGGCATCAGAGGGCGGATGCGCAGCTGTGTCCAAGACCTGGTCAGACAATACATCGAAGTGGAGCAGCACTTCCAGTCCGGACACTACGACAAGTGCGTCTCTCAGTTGCGCGAGAAGTTCAAGGACGAGGGCATGGCCCAGGTGGTCGGCAAGATCTTCTCCCACCTCTCGGTCCAGAAGAAGAACCAACTGATCATCAAACTCATCGACCATCTCTGCGGTCACGAGCCGGGAATCACCGACGAGTTGTCTTCTATTCTCAACGCTCTCACAGTCCTCAACAAACAGGAGAACGCAAAGGTGGCGCTCAGAGCGCGTCAAGTGCTCATCAGTGCCCATCAGCCGCCGTTCGCCTTAAGACACAACCAAATGGAGTCCATCTTCTTGTCCGCCATCGACATCTACTCGCACGAGTTCGAGCCCAACGTCCTCAACAAACTGATCCTCTCCGAGACCTCCATCTTCGACGTCCTCCACCAGTTCTTCTATCACCCCAATGTGGTGGTCAGAAGAGCCGCTCTCGAGGTCTACGTCCGCCGCGCGTACATCTCCTACGAGATGGTCTCGCTCCAGCACTCGGTCATCGGCTCGCCCTCTCGCGCCTCCTTCGACTCGCTCGCTCAGGGCACAGTGGGGAGCGGTGTGTCACGTGACCAGAGCGTGCCCTGTGCAATCTACCACTTCATTCTTCCCTCTTCGCATCCCTCACTGGTCTCCGCCCAACAGTCGGCGCGAGAGTCCATTGC
>JAQGBE010001621.1:0-10508 GCA_034698225.1 Scheloribates latipes | reverse complement strand
GATAGAACTGATAGTTAGTGAACGCAAACAAATCAAAGCAATAGAACCCAATCTTAGGTCCGCTTAACTTCTCTATCAAACCATTGATTTTGAATCTCAACGGCAAAGACATCCGCATTCGGGCCATCATTGAGTTCAACAGAGGATAACTCCGATGGGCTTCCGATATGATGTTCGCCAGCATATAGTTTATGTAACAGACATTGATGAGAACCACAATGGTTACAAACAGGACAAAAATGAATATGACCAAGATCTTCTCTTTCATCAAATAGATAATCAACAGATTGATCGGTACGACTGCACACACATTATAGAACCCGAACAGATATTTCATCCAATGGTTGCACTCATTGGTCAGCCGAGAGACCCGTTCGTGATCATCGAGGACTGCCTCGAATATTTGCCGGTCATTTGCACCTATGAAGTAATTGTTTGGTAAATTCATCAATGTAAATTGTTAATCACCTCGCTTATAAAGACTGATCAAAGCTTGGTTGACCTGAAGGAACCGTAGTTTCAGGTAAAGACATATCATATACGTGTAGAAGAAGGCAGAGATGAGCATCGCTGCCAACGACCTGATGAAGACAATGGTAGGCAATAACCAGAGTAGACACGCGACCAACAGATTGACATCGGGTCGTAACACCAGGTATACCACATCGATGAGAATCGCGGCCAACATATAGCCGTAAGAGATATGCACGACTAGGTTAACGATATAGAGGCCAATGAGTCGAGTGTTCCGCTCGAATAAGTGACGGTATTTGGCATTCAGTTCTAGTGTCTCAACGAATTCCAATTTGCGGTAAACTTCAGTAAAGTGTTCGGTTCGGGTGATTGACTTGTAGAACATGAATGAGCCTGCAATTCAACATAAAAATGAGATCACCAAGCTAATGTTCATAATGAAGATTACCGAAATATGCACCGAAAACACCCAAAACCGCGCCCATCTGTGCACTGATTTCAGGTCTATAGACGTAAATGAATGGATTGGCGGTCAGAACATCGACCCAATAGTTGCCGCCCAAGAAGCCGATCGCCTCGAACCTGACCAAGGTCAGCCACATGATCACGTTCTGCACAATGCACTTGACAACCATGCCTTTGTGCACAATGTTTCGCTGATAGTCTTCACTGTTGGCGTAAATAACGATATTCTGTTTGTGAAAGTATCGGTGAAATAAGACCAGACCTTCCACTCGATAGTCCTGGTCAGGAAAGTCCGACTCCAACTTGGTCTGCACCATCCAGGCAACTCGGCGGCCCAAGTTGTCGGTCTTGTTCATGAAGCCCAATCTGAATCTCGAATAATTCATGTCAATAGATGTGTGGATGCAAATTAACAAGCGAATTTTTCAAACTAAAGATATTATTTGGATCTAATTCACTGATAGACTAAAAATAGCAAAGTTCGCTTGCTATAATCATTATAGTATAATGTATGAATAAATTGTAGCAATTATGAAAAATCGATCAAACAATTTGGTCAAGGAGAAAAATGAAGAAAAAAATCTGGCAATTTGTTAAAATTGATTCGTCTTTATCACGAAACATTACAATTACAATGAACCTATTTATTTTATAATAACTTGTAAGAATATCTTACACAATATCCTAGAATTATTTATGTTATTCGAAGAAATGTACAAGTTCGTTTGATATAATGATAGCAAAAGATATTGTCCGAACTCAGAAACCCAGAGCATAACATTTTAAGTGACTTTAATTTTGGGAAAACCTAAGAATATAGCAGAAGTAATGACACATCTGGTCAATACTGTTTCCAAGATTACTAGTGAAGAGGCGATTCGTACGTAAGCCCTAAACCCCATATGCCCGAAATCTATTAGCCAACATACAGTATATCTTCTTTAGTTTGGTTAAGTTTGTTTAGTCATATTTGAGGTTAGCTTATGATGGTGTGTACATTGGTTAATTGTCATCGAATTACCCTAGTCTCGGGTCTAATACAGCGCTGTATTATACACGATTTTTGGAAAATCATGACCGAAATCGGGGGTAATCTTCTGGTGCGAGAATACTCGTGGTGCAAGATTATATTAGGAAATATGTGGAACCAGTTTCAAATTTCCCAACTCGTTGACAATTGAATTGGTTTCGACGACATCGTTCGCCGAATAAAATCCAATCCAAAGATTCGATTCGATTCGCTTTTTGCATAAAATTATATGAAAAGAAAAGAGATTTGAATTCAAATACAGCGGAGAATAAAAATGTAATTCAGATTTCAAGCCCTCAAAGGCCAGTCCGATATGAATGCAAAGGCTTTCAGTTATTCGGCGAACTGGTTTGGTTTGGCTGAAACTCTTCATCCAACCCGGTTCGAGTAAGTGACAAAACACGTGTATTGATCACTCATTAATGAGAAAAAACCCGTCATTATTGACGTAATCGGTTCCGATAATAATCGATTCACAAACAACATGGTGCAAGATTACACATTGTGCAAGATTACTTGAGAGCTTTTAATAAAATTTTCCGCTCTGGAAGGTGCAAGAATACATGTTCTGTAGCGGATAGACCCGACTTTAGGGTAGTTAAGTAATAGTAAATTATAATTGAATATTAATAAATTATTAGATTGACCAATTTATACATCATTTGATTAACCAATTGAGAAAAATAAATATATCAAGCAGGGATTATGTAATGGAGTTTGAATATTAAAATAATCATTCATATATTGTCAGACAAAATTAAACCTGCAAGATAACCTTCATAACAAGTATGGATTAAATTTTATCTTATCAACTATTGGCATACGATAAGTTGTTGTCATGCAATATAATAAACTTGCCATTTGGTGATAATATAATTCTTTGACAATTGAAATTATGACCATGTTACCTGGTTACTATCATAACTACTATTTTAGCCTCATTACTAACTAATCATATAAGGAGTGTATTAGAAGCCATCATGGCGACAAGAAAAGGTAATTTCGAAGATTCTGAATTCACCATGCTCATTTTGATCGATATTATTAGTTGGAAATAGTGGTAATAAGAAGATTGTTATCAAGGGCAGTGGTGGTAGTTCGAACACGAACGCCATGATCAGTGGCTGCACATTCGATGGCACTGCTCCGCTGAAATTCACCAATATTAGACAGATATCGAGTAAATATAGCAAGGTTACAGGTATAACATTTTTAATTGTTGATCTTGCTAATTTCTTAGAAATAAGTAATTCTGGTGGCAAACAAGGACACGAGAAAAATGTGATGATGGAGGGAAATAGGTTCTCCAATAAGAGTGAATTGGAATTTTCTGGAATGAGCCAGGTATATGGTATGCTGATTATGACATTGATCAATTTGCAGATAATATTAAAGGTGAATCTAACTTGCATCTAGGCTATGATGCCGTGGGCGCTGTCGGTGAGCTGATTAAGCAACACCAAGCTGATCAGGACGAAGAAGGCCTGGATATCGATCAGAATGATCAAGGTGATCTAGGGCCATCTAATGATAACTTCGAATATCTGGCACAAATCGGACAAGGTGCTTTCGGAGCTGTTTTTCGGGTCAGACATAAACTCGATGATGGCGTTTATGTTATCAAGAAGATCAATGTCGAAGGCAAACCAGATGAACTAGCTTATTTGAAAGAGGTTCGCACTCTGCACAAAGTGAAAGGTGATCGCATAGTTAATTACATCACGTGCTGGATCGAGAAGAGCACCTTGCACATTCAGATGGAGTGTTGTGCGACCAACTTGCGCCACTACTTGAACGAGCAAGCTAACTTGTTTGGCCGCCACTCCACCCAATTGCCTGAACCAACCGAGTACTACATCTCGTGCCGTCTATTCGAGGACACACTCCTAGCTGTGCAATACCTGCACAACTTGAGTCCGCCGGTCATTCACCGGGACCTGAAGCCAGAGAACATCTTGCTCAATCTGGAGCCGGTCAATGGCGTCTGGCTGAAGCTGGCTGACTTTGGCCTTGCTACATTGCACAAAGTGGAGGACATGAGCCACACGACAGGTGTCGGTACCGCCAGATATGTGGCGCCGGAAGTGCTGACTATGAAACAGTACGACTGGAGGGCCGACATATATAGCCTGAGTATTATCGCTCAGGAACTGTTCAACATTGATATAAACGAGTGGGTCATTTGGCCATCTCGTTGCTGCATGATAATTCATTCTTCAACTTTATTCTAGCTCAATGTGCGGCCCGTCAACTGATCGAATGGAAGCCTTGACTGACCTAATCGGTGCAATGAACCAGACCAGGTATCGTAATAGACCAAGTTGTTCGCATGTATTGAGCCGAAAGAACGAATGGTTCGTTGAGCTTGGTCAGTTGGCCAACGAAACGAGCAAGAAAACTCAATTCAACAATGGGAATGATTTTGCTAGACTAGTTGAAAACCTTTTGAAATAAATTGCTTAAATTTCATTCATAAATAAAGCGAATAAATTACTACAGTTACTTTTTTATATCCGCAAATAGGTGGGACCTAGATTTTTGCCATGTGCACTTATGGAAAATTTCGTCATTAAAAATTGAAAAAAGTTCTAAATTTTCACTATGAAATTGAGTTTGTTCTCGAGTTGATCATTTTAGAAAGGCTATTAACGAAAAATATAGTGAATTATATGAAATTTTAGAATAAATAACTTCAGATTCACTTGCATCTGAATGCGGATGGTAAAATATTCATGCCATTTTCAAGAAAAATATTTGAAAAATTGCTCTAAAACTGATCTTTCTTCTGAATATCAGCATAATTTTTCTAAAATTCAATGTGCAAATAAATAATTTGCACATGTCGCATAGAATAGCATTAGTCCCGATTCGGGACTGAACAGTTCGTGTGCAAATAGTTAAATGTGCGCTTATAAAGAATTTACTGTACAATGTGAGACATCAAGGTGATGTTTTTCCTTTTGTACATACACTCCAGGAAATTAGTTACATTTACCAAGCGACCATTTGCCACAACCATTAGTGCCCGGCAAGTCAATGTTCGAGAGCCCAGCCGGCAGTGTGAACTACCAAGTCATAAGAGCACAACAGGTCCATACAAGGTGGTATCGTCCTTTCCAGGGCATCCCAGCGGTACCCCCTATGAGGACTATACTTCGAGCCCCAAGCCATGCGGCACTGTTCCAAGATATCTGCCCTTTGGGATGGCATCCAATTGTCGCGCGACAAGTCCCAGACCGGTGTTCCCGATGTGTTGGTCAGACACCAGCTTTTGTAGCGTTAAAACACTGAAATATCATTTGTATTCAGTTTTGTTCTACATAAAATTATAATTTGTGTTATTATGAAATTGTTAATTAAATTTTAAGAATTGACAAGATATGTTTTCGTGGGCAAGTTTTTATTTTTATTACATTCAATTAAGCAAGCCTAAATCTTTTCCAATTAGTGGCAATTTTGAATAAACTGAGTTAAAATTGGATATTGTTTGATCTTTTAACTTAATTACTTGTGTGCATGTACAATATAAACTTGGGTGTTATTGAATCGCTTTAGCTTTATTCTCCATTTCGACTGCGTTGTATTCGGGCTTCATTATCTCAAAAGCATTGAATGAATACGTTTTAAGGAATTCAACTTCTTTCATGAGGTTAATGCCGGCCAAGAATATGTCATTTCTTGATTCAGTGTCCAGTAAATCCACATGTGGAGCGACCTTTGTCCTAATGCCTGGCAATTTGTAAATAAAATTTTTAAAATCTGTAATATCAATAATCAATGTTATAGAGGATAAATTTTTTGAGAAGAAATTCATTAGGAAGAGATTTTGCCTGATATGATTAATTTAATACAACGTTTTTAAAAAAGGCTGAAACATTCAAACTTGGCTGAATATTGGAATTATGCTAGAAAAAATTGTGAAGCTGAATTCTCCCTAACCATGGAAATTAGAAGAAAACTATACTCAATCTATTTTGAATAATTGTTGAAAACTGCTTACTTTCGAGTATAAGAGCCAAAGGCTGGTAAGCAGAAACGCCAGTTTTGATCGACTCTTTGAATTCGCTGATATGGAACAATAAAGTTTTCAATGACTCGCCTCGCAGTCCAACCTGTTTATACGCTTCATCTGCATTTTTCATCGTCTCATCTTTTAGAGCCTGCAGTCTATCAATATTCGACTGGATCAATTTCTGGCGCTTGTCCACACCTTCTTGCATTTGTTTCAGATCTTTCATCGCCTTTTTGTGTTTCAATTTGTAGTCGCCAATGTTATCCACAAGCTCCTTGTATACTTGTTTGATGGCTTCCAACTGCACCTTTTCCTTCTCTTTCATCAAATTTGCCACTTGGAGTTCTCGATTTCTACGCTCTATCTCGATTTGACTGTCTATTTGTTCTTGTTTCAGTTCATTGTTCATTCTCTCGTCATTCATTTCCTGTCTTTGTATTTTTAATTCATTTTTAACACTTTCACTTTCTTTCATCAACAGTTCTTGTTGAAATTTCAAGTTATCTTGTTCTGATTTCTGACGATTTTGTTCATCCTGCAGTTGTTGTTGCTTTATTTCATGCGATCGTGCCAAACGCGATTTCATAATGTCATCGTAGTAACGTATTTGATTTTCGCGATCTGGATTCTTTACCTATTAGTTATAATTTTAATCAATATGATCAATCAATTAGATTCTGTTGATTGTTATATGTCTTAACTTGAATCATTTTAGCATGATCAACGGATATGTGAAGAATAATATGCGCCTTTATAATAATACGTAAGGAATATGTACCGATTCTTTCAAGGATACTTCGCATGCAAAGTTATCAAAATCGCCACAGAAGGTGCAAAGATATCTAGATAACTTTGCACTCATTTCTGCATAAGAAGCTATTTCTTAAAATTTTTGAGTTTGTATAAATTTATCAATTTAAAAATTTATAATTACATGAGTTACAATTTAAATTAGTATTTAAAATTGAATAACGACATGCGACTATATGTGAGTTAGTACAGTATGAGATAAACCGTAATAATTGCTTTACAGTGAGATATATAACGTTGAAAATTAGATGCAAAGTTAGCTAGATAACTTTGCACTAGATTTTGCCTGTTTCAAATATGTGTGAATCGGGATAACTTCATTCATCGGCGATTGCATCGAACCTAACGCCGACTAAATTCTTACCCCACACCATACCCCAAAGAATACCGAGAAATTCAAAAAAATGTCAAAATTTTAAAAAATTTAGATTTAAAAATTTCGAATTGAGAAAGCTAAAATTTCAAAAATTGTTATTTGAATGGAATGAAGGTTCTACGATCAAAAAATTAAATAGGAACAAAATGATTTTATCAAATTAATTTGAAAATGAACGTATTGAATTATTTGAAATTCAATTAATAATTTTGAAATTTTTGAAAATTTTAATTTTTTTGAAGTTTTCGGTAATCTTTGGGGTACGGTGTGGGGTAAGATTTTGGTCGGCGTGGGGTACGGTGGGGTAACCGACTGAAATTACCCAACCACGTGGGGTAACGTACGAAAGTACGGTGTGGGGTAAGAATTTAGTCGGCGTTATGTTCGATGCAATCGCCGATTAATTTGGTGGGGTACGTGGGGTAATGGGGTAATGGGGTCAATTCAGTCTCAGCCCAAATAAATATCTTTTCATTCAAAACGAGTTGAAATTTATAAACATTTCAGATAACCTATTGTTGATTTTCAAATGTTTGACTTTAAAAGTATACTATTGTTGAAAACGACAATATTTGCGTTAAGTTTATTAACTCTCTGTCAGTATTGACGATCTATCACTAATGTTATTATAAACGCGCAGCCCTTGTTGTTATAAACATGTTCTCATCCATATCAGATATAGAATGATTCACTTAACACAGAACTTTATGTTTGAAACCATTCAAAATGAAATACCTCAATTGTTTCAGTTTCCGTCCAAGAACTTTTGAATAATCCAGTGCCCCAAAAGCCACTATCACTTCTTCTTCGCGGAACAGTTTTCAAAATTCTCTCCGGAATATCCTGCTTCCTCTTTTCAAGGTTCATATTCAATTGATCCAATTCATTTAATTGTTGCCGATATTCTCCATCTCTCACTTTCCTCTCACTTTCCATTTCATCTAATTTCTTCTTCATATCATCAGCTCTTTTCTTCTCCCTCTCTATCCTTTCCTCTTCTCTCTCCCTCAGTTGTTTCTCTCTTTCTTTCTCCATCTCTAACTCTCTCTGTTTTCTATCTGCTTTAGCCGTTGCCTTCAGAATCGCCTCGTTTTTAATTTCTTCATTCCTCTTTGCTCTCTCCTCATTTATATTCTCTTCGATGCTTTTTATCTGATTTTCAATAACTGGCAGTTGTTTTTCACCTGCATTTATCAAATATGCGAATCGTTCCACTTCTCCTACATAAGTTGAAAAATATTTATTAAATATACCAAACATTTGAAAATACGCATTTGAAAATTTTAAATGAAACCTGAACTTCATAATTAGCCGAGAACTGTTTTAATGAAAGTTACTTTGTTGAGATTACTAAAAAAATATTTAATATTTTTTTATAGTGTGATGAATCGATATTTGACATATCCACAAGAGCTGTTGACTAACACCAGGTTAGCGGAATGACTTGACCGCTAGGGGGGGGGTTAAATTTTGCCTTGCCCATAGGAAACACTGTGAAAGATTTTTGTGGCTCTAGGGGGGGTTTTGGTGGGGTTTCAGAGATGTGTTTTGAAGTACCAAAGTACGTCCAGAAAAAACGTCACGAGGGCAGATAGGGGCAATTCAGTTAAATTAGCTGTTTTTAAGCTCGCAAAAAGGCTAATTTAGCTAAATTAGGCCAATTTAAGCAATGATTAGGCTTAATTAGGCTTAAATCTAGTTGATTCAGTTTAAATCTAGTTTAAATCCAGTTTAAATGATGTTAAATTTGGAAAAATCAAGGGAGAATCGATGATAAAGGGGGACCCTTTGCTATTTTACGGACCTTTTCTAGGGGGGAGATTTTCCAAATTTTCGGCTCTAGGGGGGTTTTGGAATACCCCCTATTCTGCCTCCCTGGACTAACACCTATTCAATCAGTTTCTTGAAAGCTGATCAACAAGAATTAAATGTTGATAACCTAAAACTCTTGCAAAAACATGTCAAATGTTCAAGTCATCACACCTATTTTTTGCTTAGAAGTTCACCTTGCTTTTGGCCTATTTCATTTGTAAGGAGTTCTTGCTCTTCAATATAGAGTTTCCTCAACTGAGCGTCGTACTTTGCCTCGTCCTCGACATACTTGGCCGCTTCTTTACCTATTATTTCGAATAATTCTCTCGAATGTTTATCAAATTTTTTAATGGCCCCGTCTTCGAGAGTTTCTGCTTTGGTTGCAAACTTTTCAATTTCCTTCATCGCTTGTTTAATCCGGTTCTGGGCGATTTCAATTGCCCTCTTGCTACCTTGATTTAGAATTTTTATGAAACATTACATCACATGTATTAATGCGGAATGATTGACTGCTAGAGGGTAACGTTTGCCTTGCTTATAGGAAACAATGTTGAGGATTTCTGTGGCTCTACGGAGGGGTTTTGATTAGGGCGAATTTGGTACCCCCAGAAAAAATATCAAGGGGGCAAATACAGGCAATTCAGTTAAATCAGCTGTTTTCAAGCCTGAAAAAGCCTAATTCAGCTGAATTGAGCCTATTTAATCTATAATTAGGATTAACCAAGCTCAATTCTAATTATGCTAGTTTAAATTCAATTTAAATTTAGTTTAAATTCAGTTCAAATTCTGTTAAATTTGGAAAAATCATGGGAAAATCAATACAAAGTGGGACCCAATGCTATTTCTCGAACCCTATCTAGGGGGGATTTTCTAAATTGTCGCTTATAGGGGAGGTTTTATTATCCCCGCTCTATGCCGCATGTCTCATATTAAACTATAATTGATATAACAATTGATTATTAGGCTTTATTAATTTACCCTTTGAAGATCTAACGAGACCATAGCAAACGCGAATAACTTCAGCCAAGTTTCGTATCGCTGCAAAACTTTTCGCAATCACTGATCGAGCGATTAGATCCTGAGTTAGACAATCAACCAAAGTTGGAATTACCTGTATAAGTAAATGAAGAATTTTCGTTTAAGACTCAAAGATGAGTTCATAAATTAGATTGACCCTCCGCCCAGCCCCTTCGTCCACTTTTTTCCCTACACTAGCAACGTTAGTCAGCCTTTAACCATTGTAGCCAATGGAGACCCGAGGCCATGTTAAGTCTATGGGAGGACGGTCTATTGAGACCGATGGAGGTCTGAGTCAGGCTAGCGGAATAGGGGGGGATTCCAAAACCCCTCCCTGGAGCCGAAAATTTGGAAAATCCCCCCCCCTAGACAGGGTCCATAAAATAGCAAAGGGTCCCCCTTAGTATCGATTTTTCACATGATTTTTCCCAAATTAACTGGATTTAAACTAAATTTAAACTGAATTTAAACTAAATCAACTAGATTTAAGCTTAATTAAGCCTAATTATTGC
>JAQGBE010001620.1:0-10516 GCA_034698225.1 Scheloribates latipes | reverse complement strand
TCATGCGATGGAAAGTCAATAAACTTGAATAAACAGCCATTGTTCTAAAGCTTTTGCGATTGCATGGGTCGAGCGATCCAGTCATCACACCTATCATTACACTAGAAAATACGTCAATACTTTTGCCGATTAGTAATACAATAAATTAATAACGAGTTAGTTCAAAATGTAGCCACAATGGGAATAATGTTAGTGAACATTGTAGGTAATTCATTGGAAAAAGATTTGTATTCTAATCTATTGTCACTATTGGGAGGACTCTATGTGTCCGATGCGGACATCGAGTGGAACGCCCTCTACGCCACTAGCGGTCACTTTTCTGTGAGTCGCGGCACTCAATCGATTGCACAACTAATACAATGGGATTACTTTATAGACTATTATGAACCAAAATATCATAAATTTGTCTAGATAATAACCAGGGCCTGCCAAGGGGGGATTAGCTCAAAATCTCTATCGTTTTGAAAATCTTCAGAACCCCTCTGAGTTCGAAATCGGCAGCGTCCAGGCGAGGGGTAATCCTGGACATTGCTATGCTTTGAGCATATTTCGAGAAAAATTAATTTTAATACAAGGGTTCGCAGAATTCTATACCCACGACTCAAAGAGCCAAAGCTTCATGGGTTCAGACCGTCATAGGTTACAATGGGCTGCCTTCCTATACTAATAATTGGCTCAGACCAAATTGGCTACAATGGGCAGCCCCCATAGACATGGGCTAGTCTTTGAGTAGTAAAAATTGCTTTGTCCAGGTTTTCTTATTCACACTTTTCATTAAAATACATGTCTCAGGTAAAGTCATCTGGCAGATTTACCCACTACTCCATTGAGTGATAATAATCATGGCTAGCTCTTATTCTATTGCAACGTCATTGTTGAGACAACATTATGAAACGCGAATCGACATCGAGTTAATTTCATTTTAATGAAACGAACCCATAGCTTAATTGAGCTCAGAAAAATACCTCGCTACTTTTATCTGCACACAATCAACCTCACTACAAAATATCTTTTCGATATTAGTATCTAAGCTGAGACTATTAGAAAATAAACACTAAAAACCTTGCTTTTCTAAAAAATAGTCATCTCGTTGAAAATCAATTAACAATTAACAAAAATTTTTATTCCAAAGACACCAAAATTTTCTATTACCGTGTTATTTCAATGATTTTTCGGGTGAAATGCAAAAAATTTGACCATTTTTGGACCGGAAAAGTATTTTTACATGCTAGGGGCGCAATAACGTAATTTATATTTAAAATAGTTTTAGTATAAAAATTGATTTTAATTCCATTTCATATGTATTCGAGGGTGCTGATCATGAATATGAAGTTAAAAACTCCATAGCATAAATAATTCTAAAGTTAATGGGCAAAAACATTGAAAATTATAAATTTATAGCATATATCTCAAAAACTAAAAATGTTAGGCAATTTTTGACTTCAGATTCATGATCAGCACCCTCGAATACATATGAAATGGAATTAAAATCAATTTTCATACTAAAACTATTTTATATATAAATTGCGTTATTGCGCCCCCTAGCATGTAAAAATACTTTTCACTCATCTTTTTGTTAATTTATATTAAATATCTTTTGAAAATATTTAAGCGCGGGGCAGAAGGCAGGAGGCAGGCCAGGCGTGAGGCGGTGAGGCATTCGTGTACTACCACTTCAAAGTGTTATTAAATAATAACACTTGCGAATGGAGAGTCTAAACACATGATAAATAAAGAGAAGGCCTTTAATTCATTATTTATTTATCTAAACTTTTCTATAATACAATTCAATAATGCAAATAATTTGTAAAGTGTAAGCAATTTTATGTTTAATTTTGATTCAATCTTCGAATGAATTCATGCATTCATTTATTAGAATAGAATTTTCGTGCAGTACTTCCGCCAATAGATTGTTCAAATTGATAGCATAATAAATAGCTTGATACAATATTTGTGCCTTGTATTTTGATTTGCACTTATTCGGCAATGCACTATTCAACATTTTGTAGCCCAGGTTGATTTTTAAAGTCCTCTTTCTCTCATTACGACAAGCTTTTCTTCTTAATTCTTTTGATGGTTCAACAAATGCAATACTATTATCACAATTTGAATCATTCATAATTTCACTTCCCCTTGTTGCACAAATTATTGTTCTCAAAATAAAAAATATTAATTGATTTTCAACCAGATAACTATTTATTGAAAAGCAAGGTTATTCAATAATTGCATTGAGTATTTATTTTCTGATAGTTTAATTATATAATATATAATATTAATAGGATATTTTGTAACTGGTTTATAAAATAGCGAACCCGAGACATGTTGATTATGTGCAAATAAAAGAAGCGAGCTATTTTTCAGAGATAAATTGAGTTACCTGTTAATTTCTCCCGTATTTATAACTTAACTCGCGCCTGAAGAGCGTAAGCATTTGAGTCTTCTCAATATGAAATCTAAGAGTCGACTAAGGCTTCTCTTTTAGAGAGAATTTTATATATTTGACTCATAGAGGGGCTGGGTATTTTGGTATGGGTCATTTCTGAATTATGAAATATTATTTATATTGCTAATCAAATTCTGTTTATGCATTTAAATAAGCAATTTAATCGTTTACATAGTTCATTTTCCACATTGTTTCATATTAAAATCTTAAAATTCAATCAACAAAATTTCCAAAATTATCAATATTATGATTTTAAATTGGACATTACTCGGTTACAACTTAGAGTTAATATAAAGTCAGTTCAGTTGTAGTTAATAATTAGTATCCATCTCATTACCATGTTCCAAATACTCGTACCATTTGAATTCAATTTCAACGAATTGCCTTACATCATCAATATAAATATTCAATTTTTCATTAGATAAATCATTTGAATGAAACTCTAGTTGAGCTCTGATATCATCTAGATAATTCGTGTTATATATCTGAAAAATAAATATAATTCATTTTAAGAAATATTGTCAACAAATTATTTGTGTTAATAAAAATTATATGTTAACAATAATATGTAGGGTTTAATTTTTCAAAATTATAAATGAGATCCTAGTAAGAAAACCCAATTTAATCAGAGACCCTTATTACAGATACAAAAACAGACAAACAGACAGATGAATGAATTTAGACAAGTGAAGTGAAGCGTTTAGATTCGAAAGATAAAGATTTGAGAAACTATTTTAGTTTGAAATTTTTGCAACTAGCTCAATTCAACTCACATCAAAATCCTTCATTCTCTCAATCCAAAGACCGAATAATTGATTCCATGTATAAAACTGTGCATAGAGTAGTGCCAATGCTATGATTGGATCTTGATTTTTTAAAGCTTTTTGAAAAAAGAATGTCAATTTTGCCCAGATAGTATCGATACATTTAATCTCATTTAATACTCTTGCTGGCACGGGGCCATATTCTCTCTCCGTTTTTATCCATGACTCCAATAAGAAATTGCACAATTTTTCAAATGCATCTTTGTCTTTATCACTTTTGGAAAATAATTGCATTTCTTTGAGATAATATCTATAATAATCCATTGTGACACGGTATATCAATACAAACCTACCAACAAATAATTTATTCTTATTTTCATTTTCGATAGTGTTTTTCAATGAATCTTGATTTAAGTTTTGAAGTTTCAATTTTGAATATGATTCTATATTTTCGACCAAATTGAGCATTGTTGCTTTCAATAAAATAATATTTCGTAATAATTTTAAATGAGGCTATATTGATAATAAGACACTATTTATTAGTAAGGGAAGAATATCAAATGTCAATTGAAATATTTATACACTTCGTGTTAAATTATGTATGAACTGGTAGATTCAGTTATTGTAACGGAACAATTGTCCCTTTGAGCAAGAAAAGTAAATAGATACGAACACAAACATTCACTTTAGTCTGTAGTAATTCAGTGTCAAATGCAGTCATTGATTTTCAGTTTGAAGTTTTTAAAATTCATTGTTGGGACGGGGAGTCTTCAAACCAAATCAGGCAGTCATAAAACCGATCGAGGTTGGTTGGCATTGACTTAAAATTATTTTCATCATATCCAACATTCAGGTTCTGGACTTGCATCAACTAATTCCCATACTTTTATAATGAAAGTTAAATGCTGTACCACACTACCATGCTATCTCCAATATAACAACCAAGTGTTATAACCAATTTCATGGTTTTAACGATTTTGCAAAATAGAAGGGTGTTATAACAGGGTAGGGGAATGAATTAGTCAGGGTGGTAATATTTGTCTTGCCCATAAGAAATAATGCTGAAAATTTTCCTGGTTCTATGGAGGGGTTTTAGGGAGGATTTTCAAAATGACGTTAAAAATGACACTAAAAATACAGGATTAAATCGAGATTTAAACTGGTTTTAGCAACAATTTAGCTGATTTAACGTTAAATTAACTATAATAACGCCGAAATAAGACTAAAATCGAAAGAACGGAATAAATCGGACGTAATTATGCTTAATTTAATTGGACTCAGCAGGAAATGGCGGAAAAATTAGAGATAAAATCGATATAATAGGTAGAGTCCCCTGGGGGACCCTTTCCTATTTCTTGGACACAGTCTAGGGGGAAATTATCGAAGCTTTTCACAAGTCGGGAATTTCAACTATATTAGATTTACACTGGATTTAGCCACATTCAAACTTGATTCAGTTTAATCAAGCAAAATTGATATTTCAGTTACGAGTTACAAAATTTTTAATATATTAAGAGCGTATTGCATCTTTTCTAGATTAAATTTATTTAACTCTATTTTCGTGGAAAAATCAGTATAAATAGGATCACCAATCTGGTTCAATAGTGCAATCACCATAACTAGTCCTGTCGACCAATATATGCATTATAAAACTTTTACGAAATATATCCAATAAATTCTTTCTTTGCTTATCATCACACGAGTGAACAAGCATATCAATTGCGTTTCTCATACTTAACTCAAGCAAAATGTGTTCATCATTATTGCCTATTAATCCCTGAATACAGTTGTATTTAGCAAGATCACTGTCGACAAAATCAGGACGGGTTTGCAAATACTCATAGACTCTATAGTTGATTGTCATCGACGGCATTATTGACACAATACTTTCTAACAATCCAAGTTTAGAATTGTATAACAAATTTTTTATCAGAATATCTGCCACCAATGAACCAGGTCTTTCTGTGTTTGCATCAACTTTGACCGATTTTTGCCACTTGGTGAAATAATTTTCCCAATTTTGAAGAAATAGCTGAAAATATCCAAAAATATCACCTGGTACACCGACACCGCTGTGATTGGAAACAATAATCTTGATGTTTTCGAATAATTGACTGAAATTGCTCATAATTCTTGTGGTAAGTTCACATCGCCTACTTGACCTAACCATGTTAACATTACTCATTTGGCCTTTCATTAAAAATTCAGTGACATATTCGTGTTGTAAATGCTTTTGAAATAACTCATCACAAGAGTCGAACATTTTATCGCTGAATAAATTTGAATTTACTCTTCGATTATATGTAAAATTCATTTTCATTCAATTCAACTTAAATGACGATTAAAATAAGCGATTCCATACTATTTGCAAAATTTTATACATATTATTTGAAACGTGTGCAAACAAATCAATTTTTAAAACTATCTCAATTTAATCTTGGTAAATGTCAATCAATAAATTATACCCTTTTTCGAATAACAATTTACAGTATACAGGAAATGTTCTCTAAGTGAATAAGATCGGGATCGAGAATTTTCGGTTATTCACTTAGAAATTATGCAAATAGAGGGAAAAATTCAGACATTGTTATACATAATTTCGGATTGAATATTAAACATTCGGAGCATTTTGGTGTTATCCACAAGGATTCGTACATTAAACTTGCCCTTAATGAGCCTGTGTAATGTTAAGTTCATTGTGTAGCTGTTAAGTTCAATTTATATTTTCATATTATCGAATCTTCTGATGAAGGAACTGCAACTTATACCCACTCGTATAAAGATTAAACATATACCATGAGACCCTAAATTTGGAACTCAGTCATATTTTCCAATAGACACTCATTTCGAATATTTTACGTTGTGAATAATCAGTGGGTTCACTATAAACAAAATATATAAAATGTTCCCATTTCTGGTTTATTATATAACATTACTTTGATTATCATATAATTATAAATTTACTAATGAAATTTACTGTGGAATAACTATACTCAGGTAATATTTTATAGCAAATAATTTCGATATAGATAAACATTTTGTCAAATTCTAGTGAAGATACCCGATTTTTAAGCAATATGCAGTTATAAATACATTAGTCAAACGGCTTGCTCAGCCAATTTCCTATTCACTATGCAGATAGAGATTATGCACTTATCTCCCATAGGCTACCATTGGTCCCAAAAATGGAACTGGCATAATTCAATGCACTTAGAGAATTATTCACTTATGGCCTATTCACTTAGAGAATAAATCATGTATATGAATTTATTATTTAAAATATTTTTACTATTATATATTGAGCTTATTAATTAAATATTTCATCCTTTTATTTTTATATTTAATGATGTTAAAGTATGTACATCATTAAGTATGTACGTCATTGAGTTGTTTTGGTGGATTTTTGTCACAACATTATTGTTGTGGTATATCAAATGGTATTATAATATTAATTTGGATAATTTATTTGTAACCTTATCAATTTTCCACAAGTTATTTCAGTAAAAAGTATCAGCACTTCCATAAACTTGGAATCAAAGGACCCAACCCAGTTTTTGGTCTTGGTAATATACTTGATTTGATAACATTGCCAGGAAAAGATTTGGATAAAAAATGGCGGCAAAAGTACGGAACTGTTTATGGATATTACAGAGGACTGACACCTGTGCTTAGTGTTGGCGAGCCATCACTAGTCCGACAAATTATGATTCGTGACTTTCACAAAGTGCAAGATCATATTACATTCGATAATTGCGTACACGATATACTTGAAATGAACATGGTGTACGCTAAAGGAAGGAGTTGGCGTAGAATACGGTCTTTAAGTAATCCCGCATTCACTGCAAGCAAAATGAAACTCATATTCCCATCAATTAAAATCTGTTCCGAACACTTGATTGACAAAATTGGTGAGATATGTGATGAGCATGGTGATTTTGACATCAAAATGGTTTTGAACAATCTTTCAATTGAAATGATCGCTCGCTGTGTGTACGGTATGACTGACCACACAATGAATAGTACTTTCGTGAAACTCTGCAGCGATTTAGTGGTATTCAAGCCTTTCAAGACAGGTCTCGGATTAATATTGCCAAAAGTTATCACCAAAATGCTAGGCATTACAACTACACTGTTCAATGAGCAAAGTGTCGATTATTTGATTGACATTAGCTATTCTATTATCAAAGAAAGGAAGAAACGACCAGAAACTACAAATGTCGAGAAGGATAAAGACTTCTTGCAACTACTTCTTGATTCAGAATTACCGAAAACGTACGGATATAACACTACTGGGGATGTGATCGACAATAAACTGAGCGAAGAAGAGGTGATCGCACAGACGTTCTTATTATTTGCAACCTTTCATGAGGTGACCACATCTACAATGATTTGGCCCTTATATGAGTTGGCAAACCATTCCGACGTTCAGCAGAGGCTATACGAAGAGGTGTCGGCTGTTAAGGACCGACTCGATTACGACACTCTCTCATCCCTCCCATACTTGGATGCAGTGGTGTCCGAGTCGTTGCGTTTGCACAACACTATTGTCCGCTCGTTTCCACGAGTGGTCACTGAAGACATCCGATTGGATGGCACTGACATCATAATAGCCAAGGGAACTAACATTGAATGCTCGATCGATACTATTCATCAATCAGAGGACAACTATTCCAACCCAACTGAGTTCGATCCGAACCGCTTTATACCCGATAACCGACACCTGATTAAGCCCTACACTTATCTACCCTTCGGTGCGGGTCCTCGTATTTGTATTGGTCTAAGACTGGCATTAATAGTGATGAAGACTATGTTGGCTAACATTGTATTTAATTTCGATATAAAGACTACAGAGAAGACTAAATTACCAAATAGAGTCATCAATCCTTGGATCAATACAGCCGAGTCATTATTTATCAGAATGAAGAGAAGATGATTCGGCTTGTTATTTATTTTTAACACTTTAAAAAGTTATAATGTAAGGGAAAAGCAATCTTTGAGCAAAAAATTGTAATAATTTGTTGATTCCTATAAAGAGGGAAAAGAATTCTTTTTAGCCCTAGTATAGTATAGGGCCTAGTACATTATCCGTATGTAAAACCATCAAACAGTATGTCTTCTTTGGTTTCGTTCTATATGCATAAAAACCTAATCCTAACCATAGCCAATCCTAACCTAACCAAACTAAAGAAGACATACTGTAATAGTAATTGATTTGATATTTGTTAGTTTTGTAGCGTTAACAAGAATATTAACAACGGCCTATAAGGATTTATCAATAATAAAATAAACTTGACATTTTATTCTAAATTCATGTATTAACCACAGTAAATTGATTCTGCGATCGAGATATTTATAGCTTTTATTTGATATATGATTATTGAAGTTATGGAAATAAAATATATCGAATCTGAGACTTATGAGGCGATCATCGACTTCACAACAGAAGATAATGCTTTCTATTTGGATCACATTATCGATGGTTTACCTCTTTTCCCATTAGCTGGATATGTATTCATCATATGGATATTAGTAGCAAGAGTAAATGATAAACTCTATAATGAGATACCTATCATAATTGATAATCTAAGCATCAGAAAGAAACATATAATTAATTCGAATGAACAGACTATTTTCAAAATAAAATATTGTAAACACAATAAAGAATTTGAATTTATTATCGATAAAAATATTTATGTTAGTGGCAATATACGACTTTTGCATGATGATTTATGTATCTACAAGAATAATCGAAAATTACGTAAGCACAGTCTTATATTGACTTCAAAAGAATTCTATAGAATATTGCGAATCCGTGGCTATGAATACGGCCCACAGTTTCGTAACTTTCAGTCTGTCAGTAGTGATGGCTCTATTGGCTTAGTGAAGAACAATGGGAATGTGGTCACCTTGATAGATTCCATATTGCAACTGGCTATTATTTCCTATAAGTATTATAAATTAAGCTGAATTTGACACAAAATTAATTTTCCCGTTTGGATGAATTCAGGGATTTTCGTCTTCCGACTTATATCAGATCAATCAAGATTACACCTAAACTATTGAATAATATAAACATGATCATAATGAATAACAGACAGAATAATACTATAAGTGGTAATGGAATAGAAATCAATGGTTTGGTTGTAATTGTAGCGAAAGATTTCAAAATAAAGAGCGTTCCTAAAGCAAAGAGAATATTTTTCGACTCATATAACAAGAAAACAAGGAATTATGGATATTGTCCCAACGATCCTGATAATTTTAAAATGCTCAATTCTTTAATAAACAGATCAGAATGGTTAGATAACTATGACAATATCAACCTCCATCATTCAACAATTTGTCCAAACTATCTGAAAAATGTTGTTCAATGTTTATTGATTCCATTTATTAATATTGTAGTGGACAATTCTCGCCAAGATACGCATATTTTAATTGAAGCTATTGACATAGATTCGATTTATATAAAATCCCTAATTTCATCTAAATTTGAGAGAGCAATATTCAAAAATAAGTTTAAAATTGATTATTTCGTTGATTGGAATTTGATATCATTTCCTATTAGTAACATGGTCATTTTAAACTATTTATCAAATTTGTCCAATAATTGTGATTATGAAATCCATTTGTTTAAATATTATCTAAGTTTGCCGACAAATGGGTTCTTATTAGTCATTATGAGAACAAAACTACTTCCGTATGAAAAGTGTATTTTCAATCGAATCAATCTGTCATTCGATGAAAATCTTTGCAAACAATTCATCGAAAATGCACTGAAAGTCGGTTTTGTAGTGATTGCCGAAAGAAGTTATTCAATGACTTCGACGGCAATACTTCTGCGGAAAGTAATGCCGATTCGATATATCGATCAGACATTCGTCACAATCAGTGGTCAATACAAGACATGGCTTTCGACACTTCAGAAAAAATTATGCGAACAGCAATCGAAACCATTCGGAACAAACATCTGGTTAAACGGTGTTTGTGCTAGAGATAATGGAATTCTTGGCTTGGTCAATTGCCTTAAACATGAAGTTGGAGGAAATATGATCAGGTCTATCTTTCATTTAGACAGTAATAAAAATTTAATGTATAATCCAAAGCAAATAGCGAAGATAATTAGGAATAATCTGGTCTATAATATCAAAATCAATGGTCAGTTTGGTTATTATCATTCGGAAAAAGTACAAAATGAATGTCATATGAACAGAAAGAATGCAATTAATCCTAGGAAATGTCATTTAATTATTGGAGGTTTGGGTGGATTTGGATTAGAATTGTTGTATTGGCTGACAATCGATAAGTGCGT
>JAQGBE010001619.1:0-10516 GCA_034698225.1 Scheloribates latipes | reverse complement strand
CCGGCCAACGCCAACCTGAAGGACATGAAGAAACAGTACGGCACTAACGGTGTGCTCGAGATCAACATCCCCCTGAAGTAGGACCTCAAATAGCAAGGTGGTCTGTTATTCGGTTATTCTGCTTGTGCTCTTCCTAGTGGTTAATATCCAATATAATGTGAAATGAAATTCTGTATTAAATCTAATTATGTTTATTTCATTATAAACATCAATGAATCCACGATTATTGCCTTAACGAGCAAATTATCAAGATACAATCATATATCTAATTGTCATTTAACAAGCATATTTGATTTCGAAACACCTGGATATCTCTCAAAATATTATCAAGAATTAAATTATCTTTTAGTATCAAAATACATGATACTTTTGCGAATAGCTTGCTAGTTTTAATTATCTCTTTTATTCGATATAATGTTGATTTTGTGCTCATAGAATTGGATTTAATTGAATTGTATCCATTCTATCAAAATAAAAATCAATTCTCTAATCTCTCAATTTCTCAATTTTGCAATGAATTTATTCTTGAATAGTTGAAAATAAAATCACATTAGTTTTACTGATCAAGAAACTTTTACTACTCTCGGAATTAATCTGGTCATTTATTCAATAAATATTTTGTTACAGTTTGTTAGTTGAAATATAAGCAAGGATCTAATCGTCGTAGTTGATTTATTCAATTTGAAATAATCTTGTTAACCCGAACACATACAGACAAGGATGAATGGCAGTTCAATAGCTTTGTGAAATGATACGGCCTTACGTATCACAGAATAAACGACGCGGTAATTTGATCGGCAAGTCTTCAGAAAAGAAGTGCTCTTCCATTGGTAAACGGATCCGATTGTCGACCGGTCGCTGATCCTCAGCACTGACTGTTTGGATGAGTGCCGAAGAAGTCGTTGATTCGCTGATAAAAACGCTTTCCAAACAGTATTTGAAACGAAGCCAAAAAAATATTGAACACGATTTACATTACTTGAGAGACACTAAAAATAGTATCTAGCTAATTAAACACAACAGAAATTATTAGAACAGAACTTCCGGGTTTGAGATCTGGATTAATTAAAATTCAGAGTTGCCATAGACAAGTAAATTATAAACACATTTATTGGACAAATTATATATTCAAATAAATAGTAATACAATTATCTAGATACAAATTACTTAATAACCAAGATACAATTTTCTACAACAATTTTAAGCAATTCTATTCAAATATAAAATTCTATAGACATTGAAACACTAATATTATAAGGGAACTAAGGCCAGATGATCATGCATATTTATCAGGAGTGTGACATCAATTTGATCACGTTTCTCTGGTGAACAAGATCATTTTCATGTCAAATATAAATGAAATACTGATAATAAAAATTGATAATCATTCATATTGGTAGTGGTGAGCAGGCATATATTGGCCGTTGTCACCATGCTAAATGCGGTCACTACTTAACGGGATAACGGGATGTCGATCTCGAGCACACCATTGGCCGCGTATGACTTCTTCATGTTCTTCAGGTTGGCGTTGGCCGGCATCGGAAACGTCTGTCTGAACTGCTGGCCACCAATGATCTCATGGGTTCGCGAGTCCCGTCTCTTGCCGCACACCACCAGATGTTCTGTGCTCTTGTCCTCGGAGACAATGATGTCCTCCGGTTCGTAGCTATTAATCACAACGGGTTATCATCGAAATTGAGCATGGTGCTCATTATCTTGCTTGGCTTACCGTTGGGCGTCAATCAAAATTTTCATCGAGTTAACTCCTCGCTGCACTTCGAACGCGTCCTTCAGACCCGAAGGCTCAATAATGACCTGGTCCTGAGATGGCCGACGCACGCCCTTGAAGACAAAGCCCGGGCGGCCGATGACATCGTCGTCGTGTTCTTTGACCATTGTTTCGGTTGAGTAGCACTGAAGAGTTGATTATAAGACAGTCAAGACTTGTTAACTGAAGAACTTCTTCACAGATGTGTTGAGAGGATTGGTTGCGAACGGCTTTATATACCGACAGATATTCTGTGCGGACGTGACTTAAGCCGACGACTCCATTGTTTTCATTCGCCAGAATCGTTGCATAAGATGTGCGACAACTGCCAAGAATCGGTGTGGCAAACGATTCTGGGTTATTAATAGACGAACAACAAAAGTTATAAAAATAGCCCATGATGGGTTAGGTGCGCACAGCACAGCTCAGCACACAGTCTGGCCGTTGACACCGATTTTTGCGTCAACCAATGCCGTTCCTCTGTATTATAAAACTTGCTTGAGTATCAATTTTATTGTCCGGATAAATTATTTTTGACAAGCGTTTGATTCTTGTATGAACTTGGTCCTTGTTTGCGTCGCTTCAAAAGTTGCTCTATTCAGCAAGTTAATGATCAGATGATGTAATACATGATCGATGTTTTCAAGAGAAAAGTTGATGAACCGAATCGATAAGTGAAGCTATTTTTAGACAACTCTGTGTTTTGCTTGCAATTAAATTCAGTAATATCTTGCTGGACATTCGGTTTAGGTGGATTTAAACTAGAATTGTTTGAAACATTGTGCATGTTAGTGCAATTGAATGATTACAAATACAAAATTCAACCCCATTTCCAACTCACATAGATAATTGTAACAAAACAATAGTTTTTCAAGATTTTCAACAATTTCTAACTTTTAATTTGAAACATAGCGACAGAAAGTCAGATAAATAAGTAAATAAATGAATAATAAAACCTAACCTAACCTAACAGTCAAACCTAACCTAAGCCCACAGTCAAACCTAACCTAACCTCACAGTAAAACCTAACCTAACCTCACAGACAAACCTAACCTAACCTCACAGTCAAACCTAACCTAACCTCACAGTCAAACCTAACCTAACCCCACAGTCAAACCTAACCTAACCTCACAGTCAAACCTAACCTAACCCCACAGTCAAACCTAACCTAACCTCACGGCCAAACCTAACCAATCAATAATTTAAGGTGAAGTGTAGGGCTCAACAGAAACTGTCAGTCAATCTCTATTTTTCGCACGATACTTAATTATAAAAAATAATCTAATTCAATTAGAATTGACGAATAAAAATTCAATTCATTAGACAATTATGTTCTAACAAATTTAATTATGATTTTTTAATTATAACATAATTATAACATTCATTAAAAATATATTAACAACTCTATTCAATATCTATATTAACAACTCGTCTATTAGTGGTCACACTTAGACCTATCGATGGGTTCCAATCGTTTTCCCGCTTGCGCTGACTTAGCAATCAATTTCTTCATAAGATTGTCATCCAAATGATTGCCATCAATGTTACGCACGTATAGTCTCTGAAGGTCTGTCCAATATATCCAAGATTACAGTCAATGATATGCTAATTGAGGTCTAATACCTATTCGTTTGTGCTTTCCGTTCTTTCCATGCTTAACATAACATGTGTGCAACAATCGATATGTCCTGTCCGTGAATAATAACAAGTGTGGTCACAGACTGGCGGACCATCGACAGACAGATAGTAACAGACCTGTAATCGGTGGCCAAAACCCAAGAATGGAAGACAACACTATCGACGATCGTCTGCTGTCGGGCGTCTGTCTCGTGGCGAATGACCACTCGATGTTTGGCGCCACCGGTGCTGAACAGGACATCAGTACAAGTACTGTCATTCAGACATTGACTTACTGTTTCATTTGGATCAGAGCGTCGGTCTTCTTGTCATACGTGTCTTCAGTATAGATGCACTCGTTATCCCACTTATTATTCGACGTGTAGACGGCATCCCATCGGCCGGTCATCTGAAACACAAGACATAAGTGCCGATACCTGACAGACACCGAACACTCACTCTTCTGAAGTCGATGTTGGGTACGGCGATGCCATCCAAGTCGGGACACTCGTCTGAATGCGCGACTGAATGGCTATCCGGTTGAACAACCTCTTGTTCTTTGTGAACTGGCTCATTCTGAAGATGCTTAGGAGGATGATGATCAGTCTGGTCAAGCCCGACATGTCCAGGCAATGGATGACCAGAACCTGGTATTTGGCTGCCGATCGGTTCACTGCCAGTCGACGGACCAGTGGTCAGTCGAGTGTCGTTATACACGTACTTCAAGTCGGGCAGGAATTTGGTGATCTTGGCCAAGACATGTGGCAAAAGCTTGTCGGCGGCCAGTGCTCGCAACTCCTTGACATCGATACCGAGTTTGTCAGACTTCTTGCGCACCAAAAGCTTGAGGTTATCCAACACCCCGTTGTGGTCCTCACTCTGTTTGCACGAGTAGATCAGCATTAGGTCCGTGTAGTCGGTGTAGAGGATGGCCTCCATTGCCCGCCGGCCGTCGAAGACCTCCTCGAATGCGTTGGTGTCATCCACTGGTCTCAGTTTACCCAAACAGACGAATTCCGACAGTTCGGACGGGTGTGCGGCCGCGGCTTTGTTCCTGAGCTTCGCGACGAAGCGATCCGTTCGGTCGATCCAATCGACGGTGTCGTACGGCTTGTAGAAGTCGATGTGATTGGCCAGACGTAGCCGCCAGCGGCCGGTCAGCCGATGGAAGTCGGGTTCGACCAAATCCTTGTGATTGAAGTACTGGCACTCCTTCGACAGGGTATTCAACACCCGGGTCTCGTTTGAAAGGTATTCCTCTGGTAATCGAATCATTCGAATTATATCAGCAAGATCATTCGGGAGACAAAGTTACCATGCTCCTGTTCAGCAGTCGGGTAGATTGGCCTCAGGTTAGAGATAAGGTCTGATATCTTGTTAAGAGTGACCGGTCGGACAGATTTGGCTATTTTGGTCAGATAGTGGTCGAAGTCTTTGACCGAACTCTGCTCGCGGCTATAGAATTGAAGACTCTCTGCAGGAGAACAAGTTGACAATCACCATGATCAACTGGAACCATACCTTTGCCAGCGGTCACGCCATTGATTACAATCTCGCCGCAGGCATAGCTAACTCTTATCTGATTATCTTGGTAAATGATTGCCGTCACCATCCGTTTGCCATTCCATGTCGAGGCCAGCCATTTGGTTCCTGGTATCGGTGTCTTCTGAACACTCATAACCAATTGACCGCCAAAACTTAGTAATCATCTATAGTTAAATAATGAACAAGATAATTTGGAGGGCTTACTAGGCGCTGTGCCAAATGCCACTGGCATTGTTGCTAATTTTAACATGGTCACGAGAATGCAGTAACATTGTCCTGGTCTCCCACTCCAGCCAAAGCATAGTCAGGTCATTGATCTGCAGAAAACAATAGTTGGCCATCGATGGCAAACCTCTTACGATAATACCGTATTGGCAGCGGTGGGTGCGATCAACTCCTGGTCATCGAAGTGTCGGCACAGTTTGGTCAGCCCGGCGAAGGCCAGCGCTTCGTTAGGTTCAGGCGGCCGCGAGACCAACAACTTGTTCACCTTCTTGACGGCCATTCCCTTGGCCAAGAAGTTGTAGTAAATTTGTTCGGTGAAGATCGGTGTATTTGTCCTGAAGTGCATGTCATGCATGGCCCGCAAGTCATCGGCCACTATGTGCTCGTCCATCGGCACCAAATTGTTCAGCTGGTGGTAGATCTTGGCAATGGTCCGCTGCTCCAAACGGATGGCCATCAGATCCAAGTAGTGACTCAATTGTCGGTCGACTATCTTCGGCCGCGACATCAGTACCAACATCTCTGCCGTGGATAACAAAGCCGTGAGTTCGTGAGGACTGTTCGGCCAATGCTTACCAGTGCCGACGACGGCGCCATTGATAGTGTTCTCGCGACAGATGTGGACAATCAGATGGTTCTCGTAGTCGGTCCACAGCACAGACAGATGGCCTCTTCGGCCCTCGTCGTCGATCCTCTGCAGATACTTGAATCGGTTGGACCTCCTGAACGTGAATCTGGAGATCACTATCTTATTCCTAGATTATCATAAGGATGATGACACTGGGCTGAAATTGCTATATCAATTGCCTTGTTTGGTCGATCCTGGACAGAGACGACATGAACTCTTTGCCATTCGAATAGTAATCAACTTGGTAGACACCTTGCTCAAGGGACCTGTCCCCACTCTCCCAATCTATACGCCAAGAACCTTGTATCTAGATGAACAAGACAATTTGGTCGAACAGTCGGTTCTTTCAATCTATACCTTGCTCATATCCATTGTCAATAGCTCATCCGAGTCAAAGTTCTTGCACACCTTCCTGAGCGACTCAAACAACTTTAAGTCAGGCCTTCTGTTTACGGCCCGCTTTTTCCGAAGATTGTCCTCGAACTTGACTTTCGGTGTCCAATAGGTAGCAATCAGTTCTTTCATTGTCTTACCGGACAGACTCTTATGGTCCGAGTAGGCGATGACGTCTTCGAGCAGATCCGATATCTTGCCCAACGTCTTGGGCAGCATATTGGCCACCATTACCTCCAGATATGAGAACCAGTCGCGCGGTTTGAAACGGTTCTCACGCGATGAGTGCAATCGCAACACCTCTGCCACAGAAAAGACAATTATCTTCTGTCTGGCCACTGATGACTGCTTACCGTTTGCTTTGAGCTGTCCGTTGATATACTGTTCTTCGCAGGTATAGCTCACGCGGTAGTCGTTGTTGGAGAAGAGGTAGACTTTGATCGCTCGCCGGCCGTCAGTGAACGCCCAGAAGAGGCGGTCCTTCTCGTCGAAGTAGCGGTCAGAATGAGTGATGAACTCATTGCCCTTGCTGAACAATAAAGCTGGATTAACTGGCTTATCATGGTAATTTAACTATACTAACTATAAGGCCAATTGATACGATGTCTTGGATGCCTTGCTGACGATGAGACTGTCGTAGGGTATTCTCTCGTTTTTGCTGGAGTAGTCCACTGTCCAGTTGCTCAGAACAATCTAGAACACATGGCATTAGCTTGGTGTCAAGTACAATTAAATGATCGCTGATTACCGATTCCATGTCAAAGAATATCTGTTCGTCTTCGCCGAAGTGTTTGCAGATCTTATGCAAGAACTGGTAGACCTGGCGGTCGGGCTTATCGCTCAGCAGATTGTCTTTGCGGTGGCGGTCGAGCCGCCGCCGGACGGGCGGCGCCAGTGTCTGACCGATGGTAGCGAACTTCGGATTCAACTGATGGCCCAACTTATCGATCAATGGCGCGATTTTGTTGACCGACTTGTCCGGAATACTGTTCATGATTTGGCCGAATAGGTTCGGGTTTGTGGCCAATTTGGCCGAAGTCCGAGGTCTTAGGAATAAGGCCAAACTCTCGGCTATTCTAAAATTGCCATGGTCTTCGTATTGAATGCAAGAGTACTTCAGAAAGTACGAGTCATAGTCGAGCGCAATGAGCGCCTCGTTGGCCAACGACGGGCCGTTATCTCCCGATATGATAGTCCGCAACAGATTCGTGCCCTCTATCAGTGTCTTGCGGCTGTGGTACTTACTCGGACTGGACAACAATGAGCACCGGGTTAATCACTGACCAACAGTGGGTTCACTTACTAGATCATGAAGTCGAGGACACCCTTCTTCTGATAGGTGCCGACGGCGTACTCGTACGGGAAGTACAGCTTCTCAGTGATGAGGTGTCGGTCCCATTTACCCACCATTCGGCTCAGGTCTGTCTCCACGATCTCCGAGTCGTGGAAATGGATGCAACTCTCGGACAAGAGTCTTGTCTCTGGAGGAGTGGGGGGAAACCCTCTTGGTCAATTTTCTGGTAGATTTAATCAAGATAATTACGGTAGCGCTGATCCTGCAAACAGTTGAATTGTTTCACTTGTGTCAAGCCGGACCTGTACTGGTCCACCAAGCTCAGTTCTTTGCCTATCTGGTTAGACTTGTCCACCATCGTGGTACTTGTTTGGCAGTCCCTCGAGAAGACGGCCAATTTTTCTGCTCAAAATTTACCACTGGAATAATTAACCATGATAATTGCTCTGATCATACCTATCCTGGACAGTCCGCCCTTGACCAAGACACATTGATAGAGTATCATCTCCTTGTTGTAGTCGACCGCGAAGACGGCGAACTGCGACTCGGTCTTAGTGGCCAGGTTTCGGCCGATCAGATACCTGGTCTTCGAGTCCAGTCTGACCTCTGACCTACTGATCTTGTCTTCTGATCTGAATAACCAGCAGCAATTAGCATGGTGAGACAACTCCGGGGCCTGACATACATTGTTGCGATGACATGGGTGTAGTCGGATGTGATGTTTGGATTCCTGTCCACTTCTAGCCAGACGTCGGCCACTCTGGCGTTGAGCGAATACATGGCCAGCCATCGGCCCATCATCTGATCCAACTCGACATTCCTCACCAAATGACTGTCTACTCTTCTACAGTAATTAGCTTGGTCAGTTGGCTTCACTTGACAGTCCTGCTGGTCCACTGGGAACACCTGACCCAGACCTAGTTTCTCGAACCTGGACATCGATTGGTCGACCACTTTCTGGTCGAGTGTCGGCTCTCGGGACATGACACCGAATTCGACTAGAAAAAGAGAAACCTGGGGTGAGTGAGGACAGTAGGGAGCTGGGATGTTACCGATCTGCTGTTTAACTTGCTCAATCTCCAAGAAGTAACACTCGTAGTACACGAAGTAATTGTCGTAATCGGTGTCCAGTATTACCAACTCGTGTTCGGTCGGCGAGTCCGGTGTGAGTGATGTGAGTCGTCCGTTCGACTCCTTGATCCGTGCCTGGCCTTGATTACCATTCTCGGACCTGGAATAACCCAGCTCAATTAGCCCGGCAATCACCTCGTGCTGGTCACAGAACTTACTCGATGTCGTACCAGAACTCATCCTCACTGTCACTGCCATTGACGGCATTGGTCTCTTTCATTGAATAACATCTGATATCCTCCCGATTGACGAGAATCGAGTGCCAATCGCCCCGAAGTCGGGACAGATCCACGTCATGAAGAGCTCTGTTGCCGACATCTTTACAAACCACCGAACCATTCATACCAGGAGACGCGTCATCGTCAGGCACTGCTGACCCTGCGTAGTTTTTAATCGGCGATTGGTCCTTCTCATCAATTGTGTCTTCTGGATAATATTTTCTGTGAAAAGCTGGAGATCTGGGATCTGTTGAGTCGGGTCTGATTAGGGATGGGATCTGATCGAGAGGTCGATGGTATGCTCTGTTCGGTGATCCTTCTCCGTTGTCAGGTCTGACAATACTTTCTTTTGGAAGCTCGTCTATACCAGTACCTTGGTTTGCATGATCTGGCTCTTTTTTGTGGCCCATAGTGCCTTCTGGAAGTATTGCTGGGTGAGTAGATGAGGGTGTGGTCACAGGCTGAGGCCTGGCGCGAGATAATGAACAAGATTAATATGAAGGTTCGAAATTTATGCTGAAATTTACTTGGTATTCGTCAATTCGGTAGAAGATGGAGAATTGTCAGCACCAGGTATTTCAATTTCCTCGTCGTATCCCTCCTCTAACGGGTGCACTTCCGTCGGGTGTGTAACTTCTGGCGCTACTTGGGTTTGAGTAGGAACTGGATCTGGCGTCGGCGTAATTTCCTCTTCATCGAACTCATCTATTGTTGTAACACTAGGGCTCGGATGATCTGGCTCGTTCTTGTGAACACTTGTGTTTTCGGGCAACACTTCTTGATCTACTATCTCCGGCTTTCCCTTCTCATGGCCTTCAGCCGGGTGTCGATTGGGTACGATCTTCTGTACATCACAAGTATCATGGTAATAATCGGCGATATTATCGTCGATCTTGGCCTTCTCCAGCACTGTTCTTAAGGCAGCCAATAGCGATGGATTGCTCCGATCCTTTCGCGACCAGATGGACACACCGGCTGAAAAACAGCATGTTACAATGAAACTTTATACAGGTAACACACACATTTCTGGTTTCTATCCAGGTAACATTCATAGAAAATGATGTAATTGGTGTAATCGGTGCCCAAGATGAAGACCAGTGTCTGTCCGGCGCCCTCTCCTTTCTGGACGAACTCACCGGTGGTATCATTCAAGTCGAGCCCTATTTTGCGCCGATTGGCACCTATTCCTCGACTTTGGATATCAATCGGGTTAACCAGGAATAGGAGTTTTTTGGACAATAGTCACCTGATCTCAACCAGATCGGTGTCCGCGTCGTTCAGGTTGACCACAGCGGTGGTGCAGTTGCTATTAGATGACACTGTCGAGTGTAGCATGTACCATTTGCCTGATAACTAGATGGAAATTGCGATAATTAGCTTGATTACATAGATTATTAATCGTATACCTTTTCCAATTCAAGCTCCAGGGCCGGGATGTACGGCACCGGTTGACAGCCCCGCACATTGATCTGTCTGAGGCTGTCGTCATCGATGGTAACTGGTCTTGTGTCCTGCTCCTCGTCGTCTCCAGACCCTGGTGTATATCGTCCGTTATGATCGCACGCATCCCGATCTCTGGCCACTAGTTGGCCGCGCACTCCCAGTCGGGTGACATATTCGGTGACCTTTCGCATGAGTGTCACCTCATTTATCTGATCGGCATTTCTGGCCAATGCGATGATGTCTAAGAAGCGGAG
>JAQGBE010001618.1:0-10518 GCA_034698225.1 Scheloribates latipes | reverse complement strand
AGTGATTTAGCCGGGCCCTCCCGTGAGCAGTTCACTTATGCGCAGAGATTAGCGCCACTGCATGACTTTGAGCTATATAGGTTTTTGGGGGCCCTCTTAAGTGAAATAAGCGGGCCCTCACGTGATCAGTTCACTTAAGCGGACCCGGGCCCCGCAAAACGCGCTTATACGGTAAGTCGCCAGTCGTTCGCTAGTTATGAATCATAACAATACTCGGCTTTTGATATATCGTTGGATTGTTTTGCATTTCCATAACTAATAATATATAATAAATGTTTGCGTTTAAGTTTGAGGTCGAGTTGACATTCAATCCATTGATCAACGAAAATGAAAGTCTTTTTGTTTGCTTTTCAAACCTATTCGAGCTGACAAAATCACTCTATGATTGTGTTCGGCATTTTGCATGTCCTGGTCAGTTAACAAATTACAATACACTTGGGGGTTATGACCGGATGTGACTGTAACCGAGAAGTATCGGCAAAATGACGTGATATATAAGTTATATGAGATAAGATTAGTTTGACTTGGGTTTGTGCATGTACACTTGTATGGGCAATAAGATGACATAATTATAGAAATTAGACACTATAACGAGCCATTGCTGTGAGTCTATGAATAATTAACAAGATGATAAATAATGTACTGATCAATGATCACATTGTGTGACACGTCGTAGGCCTCGATATCGTTCCAATAACTGCCAAACTTATGCTTTTATCAATTTTGTTGGGGAAGGGAAGGGAGGGAGGAATGAGAGGTTGTGGTGAATCATGGGATGACATACCAGAGCAGAGCAGAGCAGGCAATCGTCGGAACAGAGCAGGCGTTACGTCGAATCAGATTTTAGTGAATTCTAACTGAAGTAGAATTCTCTCGGCATCGCATAGAGGAGTAGACCATATACTGGAATACTTCGCTGAAAAGGACATCATTGACATCATTGCTTTCCCCAAACAATCTTCACTATTCTCTCCGCTATTCCGCTATTCCTCTGATTTGGTTCCCATCTGTTCGTATCCCCACCACTGCCACCACTACTGCCACTGCTCTTCAGTCCAAATGAAAGTCCGCGCTCTGAGAGCAGAGCATAACTGTTGTGAACGACTCGGTTGCGGATCAGAGTCTCGTCAGTTCTCCTCTGCTCAACAATACATTAGGACTACAATAGACCGATAATAAGCAGTCGAGCGGTCGTAGTCGAGCACAGTTTGCTTTGTGTCCGACACCCAACACCAGTCCAGTACCACAGCCACAGACAAGCAAATCCAGACAAACATGTATTTGCTTAACGGTCTGCTCCTTCTGCTGCTGGCCATCGTCTTCAAGTGCGTCCAGTCCGCGGATTTACCACATCTCAAGGGCGTCACCATCGTGGTGAGTGTCACCTGGTCAGCTCTAGACAATTGCATTGGCACACACATCCAATTATTTGTCCAACTTTTTGGACCACCACTTCTCCCTTGTTTACTATTTTTTCATCCGTTCAGAATTGTATCGATTTTTGCTTACTCTGTTTGATGAGTCTTTGAGAGCAGTGCCGAGCACTGGAAGGCCTGAAAGATGTGATGCGAGTCTACCATTAGATCCTCTCATTTGTTTACTTTGGCTTTAAATTTAGGACATTTGCAAAAAAAATTAATATCCGTTCACTTTTGCATTGATTAGATATGAGTTTAGCCAACGAGTTATGACTCGATTGACTTTGAAGTGACGATTCGATGAGTTATCCCAATCTGTGATATGATTAATATGTTTGGCGTTTCGTATAATTTATATTCCTTGAGATGAGCCATGAATTTCAGCACTTCATGAATCGATTGTCAATTAATTTCGTATTTCGCGAAACATTTAAATTAAAATATAATATTCGGTAATCAATCGTCGCGTTAAGAACTTTTAATTAGTGAGACTGACGTGAAATATATTATTAGATTTCGCTTTCAGTTGACTTCATATTTGTCTGATATGTCGTTCACTTGAATCAAGATATCGATAGCAATACATAAATGCATAAAATGATAATCTGTTTTATAAATCATGAAATATCAATAAAAGCTATAAAAAAATTGTCAAATGTCTGAATGATTGAATTCTCAAATGATTTATGAACAATGAAAAAAATTTTAGTTGTCGTCAACAAAAACATTGAAATGATTTTCGGAATTGATTCTAAAACAGAATTGTTTTACTTCAAAGATCATTATATTTGTATTTGTGAACTAAAAGACAATTTGCTTTAGATTAGAGTGAAATGTCATAGCATTAGCCCTCGATTACAACCTCTTTTCTCCTTATTGTCTTCCCTTTTGATTGTGTGGCCAAACATTTGTTTCTTGTCGAGCGAACCTTGTTTTCCAACTCAAAGACATTTGGAAATTGTTTCGGATATCGATTTATGCATTAAATCTCCATTTCTTGCAAATACGAGTCAAGCAGGAGCAGAGATGAGCTGAGCTGAGCAAGGCACAAATTCGCTCTGATTTATATGCTCATTATTTTAATTGGGCGAAAGACCTCGCTACTTCCTCTGGCCCGACAAAGAGTGCAATTGAAGCCAATTGACCATGTTGCAGTTGCAGTTGATGTTGATGTTGATGTGGATGTCAGTGTTGATAGACATCGATTGCAATATTCTATTTATTGTCGAATTTATGGCCGAAACTGATATTGAAATCAATTAATAAAAATACAAAATTCATAAATCATTTGTGAAGGTCTCTCATGTGTAGGAAATGCATGTTTGCCTCTGAGGCCCGTAGTCTGTGAAAGGAATGTCGAGTCGAGTCCTGACAATTGCCAAAAGTATTTGAGACCATTATTGAACGCATTATATGACTTGAAATGAAAAGCCAGTTCTAATACGAGGGACAATTCAACTCTCGAAGGGACGGACGGATTCAATGATAGAATTATCGCAAAATTGATCCACAATTGCAATGCTCTGACACAAAGTGGAACTCATTGTATGCGAAATATGAATTGCCATTGCATTACATGGTATCGCTCTTATCACTCGCACATTCGCAACATTTGGCCCTACGTTTCGAAGTGAAAGTCTGTTGAGAGGCATCTCAGACACGAACTTTTTGCGCTTCCAATCATTATAAAAATATTTTGTAATTTTATTACATAATTTATGATAAAACAAACAAATAAAGACGCGTTAAATAAATACATTAAGTTTTATTATCAATTAAGTGTTATTCAGATTAACTAGCCAAAAATACCGTAATAGAATGCATCAATATTGCAGTGAACTTGAACCAATTTATTAAATGGAAGTAAAATAAATGGAATTATTGTCTGATTATTTGGGTTTTAGCCGCAATTTTTTATCCAAAATTGAAATCGCCTTCACTGTCGGTAATGTGCATCGAGGGTGCGATCGACTTATCCCTCGATTATAAATCACATTTTGAATAATAGTATGAATTTAGTGGCGACACAAACGATAATAGAGAGACGCATACAATGCAAACATACCTATCGTTACATCTCTAATATATTTTCCGGAAATTCAGAAAACTATCGAAAAGAGGGAAAAGAGGGTTATCTTAATTAGTTATTGCACGACAACTGCAATCCAATTGATTCCATTGGATGTCGGCCTTAGGTTTGCCGAGTAATCACAACATGAGTCACAAAATTTGCATTAAATCGAATTTAAACTCAATTCAATGTTGAGCTGACCTGACTTTGACTGGGGGTTTGATGGCTATTGTCTGCGCTTTCAATCAATTTCTAATTAATGTCGCTTTCATTGCACATTCAGAGCCCACCGTTCGTTACCCTAAACAATGGCCGCTTCGAAGGCTTCGCTATCGATCTGATCAACGAAATCGCCAAAATCGGAAAGTTCAGGTACACTCTGTACGCCAGTCCAGACGGCAAGTATGGCAACCCTGAGAAGGTGCATCATCCCAGCGGAATTGTCGAGGAGATATTCATGAGGGTAATCAACAAAATGCGAGACAATTGTGGCTCATACTGACCAATAGTGACCGTTTGCCCTCAGCGCGCTGACTTTGCCCTGGCCGACCTGACCAAGAGCATCTATCGCGAGCGATATATGATCTTCTCGGAGCCATTTATGACACTCCACTTGAGTGCTCTGATCAATAAGAATAATGTGGGAAATATCACATCATTTGACGACCTCTACAACCAAACTGAGATCAAATACGGCACTCTGCGCGAGGGCGAGACCTATCGATTCATGGGCACCAATATGGACCCAACACTGTCCAAGATGTATCGGTACATCTATTCGAACGAATACCTTGTGGTTGATTCGCGGCGAGAGGGCATTGAAATGGCTCTGCGCTCGAAATACGCGTTCATTCAGGTATGCAATCAGTGAAGCGATGAACTGATCGATCATTTTTAATCTAACACATCTGTGTCTAACACACGATCCCAGGAATCAGTGGCCAACGAATACGCTGTCGACCAGAGCCCTAATTGCGAGCTCACTGTCATCGACGGCAAGCGGAATGACCCGAATTATATCAGGGAATACGCGATCGGTCTTCAAACCGGCCAAATGAATAACACCAATATCTTCAACGACGCCATCAGACGGCTCAAGAGTTCGGGTCAATTGGACCGAATGAAGAGGAAGTACTGGAACACGAAGTGCAACGGCTCTCAGGCCATGTTTGCGTTCACAACATCGATGACCACGATTGCGATGGTTATCATCTCATTGTTTGTCATCAATTGAGATATTTTTTGTTATAATTATGTTTTCGAGAATTTAGTCTTTTATTAATATTAATATAAGTTTTATTTAAATTTTATTTTTCTATTATTTGCAAACGATTTCAATTAATTATGTAAAATAGGATTCTCTTTCTCTACTTATGTCCGAATCGATTGCATTGGTGTCAAACTCGCAACTATTTATTGAACACTTTCTATGTTAATCCTATTTATTTGCAAAATTTCAAATACCCTTCAAGAAATTTGATAGATATTTGTGCGAAGAAAGAGCATGGTCAATGGCTGATACGAAAATTATAGCGATAACTAAGTGGAAATCATTGTGTCCTTTGATAACTTACCTGAATCTATATTCTCAAACTTAAATTCTAAGACAAATCTCGCCACGAATTGTGTTCATTCAGAAAGGCGTCGAATTCACTGAACATCTGATCACAAACTCATTGCCAACTCATTCAAAGCAAAATCTCTTCCAAATTGATATATACTTTAATATCAGTAATATTTTTGTGTACTTATACTCGAAAACAATATACTCGAAGAATATTTACAAACAGAGTTTGAGTGTTGAGACAGAAGCGAGAATCGAATAGTTGAGGCAATCGTTTGATCTGAGCTGAGCTGAGCTGATGACCGAAACCGGTGGACAATACGTATCGATACAAATGCAAACCAATTATATTCAGGGCGAGTATTTCAGGTATTTTATTAACAAGTAAAACTCACTGTAACATAGGCCATAATAACTTGTACAATATTCTTGTAATCAAGCTCAATCATCTGTATCCCGTCAAAAGCTGGAAGACCTTGATCTATTCAAATGCATATTCG
Organism: Scheloribates latipes; assembly: GCA_034698225.1. Classification (NCBI taxonomy): domain Eukaryota; kingdom Metazoa; phylum Arthropoda; class Arachnida; order Sarcoptiformes; family Scheloribatidae; genus Scheloribates; species Scheloribates pallidulus. The sequence continues at coordinate 4,965 of JAQGBE010001618.1, read as the reverse complement.
ATTTCATTAATTGTTAATATACTTGTAAAACCTATATTTTATATATAACTTATAATAATCTTTAATTTATACTCAATTTTAGGAACTATTGAATCAATTCTTTAAATTATAAATCCTTTTGTTTTCTCGTCGATTGTATTCAAATGATAACAAGTATTCCGAAATCGGTTTGTGATTAAAGATAAATAACAGATATATTACTGAATGTAAGGATTCTGTCGATTATGTAATCGTAATTAAAGCAAGTGTTGTGTCAATCGTTCCATTGATTTGTTGACTATCCAACATAATTATCTAGATCATTCCAAGTTGAATGTTGAATGTTGTCGTGTTATAAATGCCTAGCAAGAAATCGTTTACCAAAGAACATTAAATGGTGTTAATTGCAAGATCACAGCTGTTTTTAAGCTAATTCCAGTCAAGAATTAGCCACAGAATTAGGCCACAGAATGGATGAGTGCGTCACTCAAGTCGTTAGCGCACATCCACTGCCAGTCCTCCCCATCTCTGACCTTCTCTTTAGACGAGTCTATGAAACCATTTGGCGATCACAGAGAGCGCACCGAACGGCCAATCAATTGGTTGCGATTAGTCTTCAAGACTTGTGAACGAGGGAACTTTGTTGGGATGGGTTATCACATGGAATGAAAATCGGATTGTTTTTGATAATCAATAATACCATAGAATATTCTGGTCAAATAGTTAGCTCAACATTGTCCTTAATACTCAGCTATTGGTAATTTCAAGTTAAAACTTGCCAGTATATGATATATCAGTGATAGACTATCACCTTATAACCATAAATATGTTTATTGTTGACAAAAATGATTGTCTCTTCACTTTAAATGATAAAATGAATCACTGATTGATAATTCACTGATCGAACCATTCTTGAGTCAAATTCTCGTTTTTGTCGATTAGTCTTTCGAAGGCAACACTTCTTTTGAACAAATGTTGAGCTCTTCTAATGTCAACTTCTGAAACATTGATTTTTCTATCGATAAAATTGGTAATCAAAGGCCATATTTGTCTGAGTTTCATGGCCTCCAATGTCATGATATGAGCCAATCTGTTAAGTTTTCCATTGTTATGACCCCTTATGTAATCATACTTTCGAGACATCACTAGAAATGAGGGCAAAATAGTGGACAAATAGCAGAGAACCGGACCTTTTGTCGACTCAGCTCTGATGTGCTGAACGTATCCCCAATAAGTCATAGACAAGGGTCAGCGAGTTTGGGGTCAATCAGTTCAAACAATTTAGTGAATTCTTGAGTTTGAAGGGTTAATCCCTCGCGAACTCCAAAGAACAGGCTTCGGAAGAATGCGATTTCGTGTGGAGACGCGTCTGGCAAAGACATGGCATCTTTGGAACTGTCGATGAGGTGATTCAAGAATTGAATTCGTTGCGAGTGTTTGCGATGCATTAGTTGTCTCATCGACTCGTCTATCGATCCGTCTCTAAGAATTAGTTGGACAAACTCCAAATTGAGCAATGAGTGCAACAGTGGCTGACCAGAGTCAATTATTGTTTGGCTCAGGGCATCGTTTGATACACTTTGAAACGAGTTGCTTGAATACGTGATTGATATCGAGTCCACATTGAATATCAAGATGAAGATAGTGATACTCGAACGACAAAATTGTTTTTGCATTTCTATGATGGCAAACATCCAAGTTAAAAACTGTGTTACTCGGTAATGTCGAGCTGTTATAAAAAGCGATCACTCAATTCGAGTGAAACATCTGGACTGATCTGTCATTAGTATTATCCGGAAAAAAGTCACTTAACGGTCATCTTTTGAAAGTAACGGTCAAATTGCAATTTATAGATTTGGTACTTTATCAGACAATTAAACAATTAATCGTCAACTGAATCAATACAATCACTGTTAACAAATGGGACTGAATTAAAAAGTTCAATTTTATTCAGATCAATAATGTTTCTTGCTCGCGGTGACTTTTTTCCGGATACTAGTCATTAGTTTTCGTTTATCGTGTTTGTAATCACTGTTTAATTTAAATTTTCAATTTAAATAGACTTTAGGTAAATAAATTGAATAAATTTAACTTTGTCTCATTGCAGTGATGGCCAAGGGGTGGATAGGGTGGCCGGCTGAGCTTGGCCATCACTAGTCTCATTGGCGATGGTTAACTAGCAAAATATTACCTCACCCAATTCATTTGAATTGATGTTGTAATACTCGTTATGCATTAAAATTGATTTTTCAAATGGTTATTTGCGCGAATGTGTTGCGCAATACCGTCTCATCTTGTCTATATAACGTAAATTCGCTGATTGTAGCAATTAATCACTACTCCAGTTGATTGGTCTGTGTTTCGCAATTGAAACTTGAATATCAAGGTAATCATTATTCCAAACAATGACTCTCACTGTCAACAAAAACAATCGACAACCAAATGATTTTTGGCATTCGAAGCAATTGTCTGGGTAACTTTATAATTATTGTCAGGCAATTGATGGAAGAGCCACCAATTGTTTTCTATTGTATTCAAACCATGCAAAGCAATACAATATAATAATAATACAATACAATATAAGATCATTGAATATATTGGTTTAAATAATATCTTCGAAGATCACAAAATATAATTAGACCTCAAGTGAAGGTCCGCTCAGATGTCGTTCGTCGGCCGCCAGACGTAGCAGTCGTTGGGCAGAACACACCTCTCGTTGTGGTTGTCCCGAACGTATCCCTCGTTGCAGAAGCAGCCGCGAAGACAAATGGTTGGACAGAAGTGGCGTTTGGTCTGATCGAAGCACTTTTGGGCGCATTCAGTGCCGCAATAACTGAAAGTCTCGTTTCCGCCGCACTTCTCATCTGAAGGCGGTTTCAGATTGTGATTAATGAGATCTAATCAGTCAGTAAGTGATGTCTCACCAAAAGTAGACAACCGCTCGCATCGACCAGTTTTGGGGTTCCTTATGAAACCCGTATTGCAAACACAGGAGGGTTGGGGCAACTCGTCCAGGCATTTGGGCCGCGGGTTATCTGCCGTTCGCACACACGGGAGACCCGACTCGTCAAAGTACTCATTGGGACCACACCTTTGAGCTATTAATTGAGCAAACTTCAAATTAATGACTCCATAAATTTCTGAACATTTGAGCATGGTTGTTGCTAATTTTGTTGCTCGAATTGCTCGCTCGATCAACTGGTAAAGAAAGTGCTTGATAGTCCCACTTACGGCACTGGTCAATGGGAACGCAGAGACCATTCTTCGACATATCTCTGACAAATCCATAGTTGCAAAAACAGCCTCTTTTGCACTGATATCTGCTGTTGCAATGCGGAGGAGTGTTCTGGTAGTTAGTGCAGGTCGGCTCACAATGGGTGCCGCAGTCGCGGAAGTGTTCGTTTTCACCACATTCTGCGAACCAAACATAGCAATGAATACAAATGAGCAAGATAACCAGAATGTCGAGTCGCAGTACTTGGACACGACTCCTTGGGAATGCAGGTCCAGTTCTGGTGCTCCTTCACGTAACCCGGCTTACACTCGCAGCCACGCCAGCAGTAGTGCTCTCGACAGGCAGGTTTGTCCGGGTCCTCGCACGAGCCAGGACAACTGTTGGTGCAGTTGGCCTCCACCTCCGTCTCGTTGTTGCAGCTCAGCTCTGGTCCTCCGTAGCGACCTATCAATGATTAGCAATATGGCAAATAATTAACTGAGCTAGTTCGTAATATACTGTTGGTAGTTCGTAGTTAAACAGAATAATTGGCAGGCAATGTCAAGTAAGGCATATCGCATACCATGCGTTCTTGGTCTGATCGGTGGTTCGATCGGCTCACTCGTCTCGAGGCGCTCTTCGGACGAGACGCCATTGTCGGTGGTGTTGGCGGCGATGGTAGTGTTGGCTCCGATCGGATCACTTTCGCGTTCAATGCAGTCAATGGTCAACACATTTGACAGTAATATTAGAGCCGCCGACAGATATAACGAATTGAGACGTTTTGAACTCATTTTCAAAGTCAATGAAATGAGTTTCTCAGCGGTTGGCAGAAAAACAGTTCTTTCAATTGCAAGTTAATTAGTCAATAATTGGCTCGAAATTTGTTTCTTGTTGTGGCACTGATTTGACGCGCGATCACTCCAGTCGTGGCCGTATTGAAGCAAAACTTTTCACTCGATTCAGTCACTAATATATTAATCACATATTTATAATATTCGATAAGAATTTCGTACAAAAAGTATCGTTTAATTAATGGCTTGTTTTTCAATGCTATTCATTGGAGAACTGATATCAAGTAATTTGGATCAGAAGTCACACTTTCATTGGAGACAAGCGTTCCGTTGATTCACTGATTCGACTGAAATCACATCTAAGAAAATATTTGTCTAATAGAATGCAATCGACAGTTGAATGCCAGAGACCGGAGAGGAAGAGAAGTATTTGTTGTTTGGCAGCGAAGTTCAGTTATTTATTGTCGACTTCGAAGAACTGTTGCATTGGATTTCCAGCCGACCGAAGCGTTTCATTTGCATTACCTGTTTTTGAACGAGATTACGATTACGGCTCTCGTGATGTCATTCAAACGCCACAAACACTCGCAGAGACGGCAAAGAGTCGAATGAGAAGAGGAGTGAAGAAAAAATTCTTAAGAAATTATTAACTTTTTATGAATTAAATACTTTTAGAGCTCTCGACAGTTAAATAACTCGTTATACAAGTCTTGTGAACGGCTTCGAGATTACGGCAAACAGTGAAAGAAGTTTATTATATAAAAGGATCTCAATTAGAGTCAGACATAAATTGAACGAATAATTAACGGCTGGGAAAGAGGTAACCATTGTCTGGAGCCAAGGTCAGTCTGGCTTACTGTAACCAGCATTGGGCTTATTGTTATTGTACATTATCGTATTCCAGATATTCATGAATCATGACACAATACTAAATTAGAAGCCAATCACCAGTGAGGGTTATAAAAGTTTTATTTGATA
>JAQGBE010001617.1:0-10521 GCA_034698225.1 Scheloribates latipes | reverse complement strand
ATGGAAGTGATGAATTTGACCGCGTCGTCGACAACGCCCTTCCACTTGGCCTTCAGACCCAACTCCAGCCACAAGACCCGTACCTCCGAGTTGTTGTTGTCCCGCAAGTTGTACACCGAAGTCAAAGACTCGACCGTTGACTGACTAATACCCGGCTCACTGTCCAACAGCTGCTGTAAGAACTCTCGCAATTGCCAGCTGTCCATCGACTGGATGTCTCGCGGAGTGCACTGCGATATCTCACTGTCTTTGGCCGACAGCCAGCGTTTGGCCAGAGATGTGCACACCTTTGACAGACTCTCATCGTATTTGGGTATCTCGGGAGGCATTCCCGGAGTGTTTAGCCATTTGTTCCAATCAACTTCGTCCAGAACTTTCTTCTGATCTTTGAAGTACTCGAACAGAAATTTCTTGAAGTCATCGGTGATAATCGACTTGAACTTAAACTGATTGACATACGCCTTGAGAAACGGGTCGAACACTTTGGGACCGCCCAACCGTTCCTCCAAATAGAAGAGGAATGTGTGGCCCTTCTCGTAGAGCACTCCAGAGTAGGCTTCATCCGGGTCTACATCCTTGGTGTCGATAAGAAGTTTGGTGTACGGGTTGTCCGCACCCATAGAGTTGATATCAGATCTCAAACTCTTGATGCCCTCAATGGCTCGGAAGTGACGGACAGGTTCTCCGCCCTCTACCCGACCGATGATCTTTCTCTCAAGGAATGTGGTGAAGCCCTCGTTGAGCCAGAAGTGGCCCCAATTGGCGTTAGTGACCAGATTGCCGGTCCAAGAGTGGGCTATTTCGTGGGCTAACAGGTTGACTAGTGAGCGATCACCGGCCAGAATGGTAGGCGTAGCGAAGGTCACGCACGGGTTCTCCATTCCGCCGAACGGAAAGGACGGCGGGAGGACTAACACATCGTAAACACCCCACACGTAAGGCCCGGCGATGTCTTCAGCCGCCGCCAACATCTTCTCGATGTCGGCGAACTCATGCGCGCACCGATCGATCAGTTCCTTCTCAGACCAGACGTGAGATCGCGGACCGATCTGTTTGGCCACTAAGTCGCCGACAGCTATGGCAAACAAATAGCTCGGCACTGGAATCGCTTGTTTGAAGCGATACTCTTTAGTCTTGCCGTCGGGAAGTGCTGTGCCATTGTCCTCTTTGACGGCACTGAGAAGAACCACCAGATCTTTGGGCACAACCACACTGGCCTCGTACGGGGCCTTTACCGCCGGCGTGTCCTGACAGGGCACGAGTGACCGGCAGTGGATTGCCTGACACTGACTGAAGAGATACGGCTGTCGTTTGCCGGCCGTCTGTTCCGCTTTCAACCACTGAAGTGCCGAAGCATTTGGACTCGTCTTGTACTCGATGTTTATAATCGATCGCTTCTTCGCCGGCAACTGAACCGTCAGTTTAGAGCCGAACGCCTTGACGGGTGAACTCAACTCGTACTTCAAGTCTTGTTTAGTCTCAGTGTCGGTGACTTTACCGATGGTCAGCTCGCGAGAGTCGAGGAACAGCTGACTGGCCGTGTCGTTCACTTTGTCGACTGTGAGTCGAACCGCACCATCGATGACATGAGCGTCGAAGTCGATGACCGCCCGCCAGTGGATGTGCTCGACTCGGGCCAAGTCTGGCCGCGCGAACGAGTTAGCGTCCACCGGGTTGTCCCGTAGTTCGGCCTCAAGCGTGTCGGCGGTCATTGTGTCGGTGGATAGCGATGTCAGCGAAGAATTGTCGAGTGAATTGACAACAAAATCAGTGACTTATCTCATGTCAGTAAACCAGGTCGTGGTTGGCGTCACCTCTGATGCCATGACGACCGACCGGTCTCTCCCTCTCAGACCAATGGTTGGCAACTGTTTTAGCGATTGGTTTGAATCCAATTGTTATTCAAATCAAGTTTTGATAACTTTGTGTCAAACAAGTAATTAGAATAAATTTAATTCTGTATTTGATTATAAGTAAAATTCAACTATTATTCTTCAAAAAGCTAATTAACCAATTAGATTGGTTAGTGTTAACAACAGCAATCTCTTTCTGAAAAACTGCAAGCTCATCTTACAATGATATAGATAATTATGTTATTAGTTTATTAGTTTATTAGGCTGATATTTTATACAGTAGTCTTTTTTATGTAGTATCACATGTAAACTATACAATCTGAATTTTAATGAAATAACCTAATTGTTTCATTTAATTAACATAAACTAATTATTTTACTTTATTAGAATTGGTTCAAAAAATCATTAGATAAGTATCAATAAATAATTTAAAATTGAAAAGTTAAGTTAATAAGTAGATATTACCTCGTAATTTCTATAATAATTGAATGTGAACAAGTACCATCATGTGAAATCAATTTAATTCGTACCTGATCAATTAGTGATTCTGATTGGAGGCAAACAATTAATCCGAAACTTCCGATTGAGTGAGACTTTGCTCTAATGACAGATCTATTAATTTGCAGCGACTTTTCAATTGTAGTTTTGTTCGTAATTTGCAATCCGTATGAAAGCAGTGGTTAATTGTTTGCTCTTTCAATTGGAGTTTCTATAGAATTTCAATCAATTATTCAACAACTAGGATGCACAATATGCAAGGTACATGTAGCATTAGCATGTAGATAGAATCATTATGTAGATAGAATGAGCCAGTACCATCTGTAGTTGTGGCCATTACTGCAAAACACCTGACATTATATTGGTTACTGCGATTATCTTGTTTGATTTGACTAAAACTAAAATATTATCAAGGTATATTTCAAAAGTTGCGCTCAATTCGTACTCTAAGACATCTACTGTTGAAGGTATCAAACGTTAAGCCAGTTTTCAATTTGAGTCAAATAACTGTAGATTATTTGCCCACAAATCTAATGTTAGTTATCAACAAAACAGTGGCTGAGAGTGCACTCCAATGCAGTGAATCCAATGGGCGTTTAATGCAGAGCCGAGTGTAACGTAAACAACAATTAGCGGACAATAGCATCGGAACGACGGTCACAGACTAGTGGACAGAGACCGAGCACAAGCGCAACGATGACCAACCTGGCGGCCAAACTAGATTCGGTGCTGTCGATAGATGAGATCGAGAAGACTGGTGAGTGTTGTAGTGCTGTCCGGCGAGACCACTGACCATTGTTTCGCTCCCGACCCGACCCGACCCGACCCGCGCGCAGGTGTGCTGGCGGCCACTTCGCAGCTCCACCAGCGGGCACAGGAGATCCGGGCACAGCGGGTGAACTGGCAGTCGTACCTCCAGTCGCAGATGATATCGCAAGAGGACTACCAGTTCATCAGCCAATACGAGGCCAGCGCTGGCGAACAGCGGCAGCAACTGCTCGGCCAACACCGGCTCCAGTGCGCGAAGACGTTCAACGCACTGCTGGCCCACATCAGCAAGGACCAGACCATCCAGTACATCCTCTGCATGATCGACGACATGATACTCGAGGACAAGACACGCGTCGAGATATTCAAAGAGTACTCCAAGAAGAAGAAGGAGTCGGTTTGGAACACATTCCTCAACCTCTTGAACAGAAACGACAGTTTCGTCCAGAATATGGTCTCTGATTCTCAATACTAATGATTCCTATGAACTGAACGCCTGATTATGCCATTTGAATGTGATTTGGATTCAGTTTTCAGTCATTTTGTTTGTTTTGGATTTGGCTCTGGATTTGAATTTCATGAGCTAGTAATTAGTCGGTCTATGTTTTCGATCTTGCTTCTAATTGCACCCTTTAACTACCACGCTGATTTTGTATGCGTGTTCACATTAGTATACATACACACAGACCGCTCATTAGTGCCTCGATTCAGTTGATTTAGTGTCTGAATTGATAATTAACTACCGATTCGGTCATACATTTTGTATTAGGCTTTTCAATAAGTTTTGTTTTGATTTTTATTAGACTTTTTGGTTTTGGTTTGTTTTTGATTTTTGCGAATCAATTTTCGTGTAGACCTAAGCAGACGGTTCTCGAAAAGCGATTTTTACTTTTGCCGTAAATTTGCTTTTGATTTTGACTCTTATTTTTATTCGCCTTCAGTTCAGACCAACGCTTATTCACTGATTTTATTCTTGTTTATGAAATGCTTTTCGTTTTGAACGTTCAGTTTTATTATTTGTTATTTATTTTTCGCCTATAATTTAAACGTCTATTCGATAGACATATTCAGCGATGAAGTAGTCGTCCGCTCTTTTGTTGTTCTTCTAGTTTGGAACCGCAGAACTCGTTTCGCGCGAAACACTTCTTCTTGTTCTTCATGTCTGTATAGACGAGACGTGCGATCGTAGGCCTCACCTGAGCTCTAGCTATACCTGTGCTGTAGGTTACCGACCATTCGTCGTCTCGTCTATAGCTTACTTGTGATCGACTTTTCTTCTTATTTTGTAAACACAAGTCTATTATAGTCTCATTTGTTTGTGTTCTTAAACACAATATTTAGATGATTTGGTGCTGAGCTGTGAGCCCGAGCCTTGAGCCCTGAGCTGTGCTCGAGCCTCGAACAGAGCAAGATGACTTATGAGCTAGATAAGTTATAAGCCTGGTAAAAGGCCTCTCAATCATGGTTGACACCTAGCCAGATGACAGAATGAGCCTGGTGCTTACGTGCACTCAGCTGAATTATCATTAGATTGACACTCGCCAAGCAATGAGCAAGGTGTTGTGGCCACAAGCCTATTGACGTATCGTATGAGCTTGGTGCTCACCTGTCATTGTTCTCGAGCACAGCTGCACTTCACTATTGGAATAATGTTTTTATTAGTTTTACTTTTTCGCCAATTTTTGTTATTTCCATTTAATCTTGTTTTTATATTTGAAAGGTTCTAACCAATGCTTTTCATATGATTTTGTTCTTCTTTCCACTGAACTCTACTTTTATTTCTCTATTCAACGCACTGTTTATGCCATAGGTCTTCATACTCTTGGCGTTTTTATTTTTCATCCGATACCTACTTCTCTCTACGCTATTAGTGTTCGCTTTTTCTTCATTCGGTCCACAATTTTATTGCTTATTCCTATCTGTCATTCAATTCTTCTCTAATTTCTTTGTTTCGTGTCTTCTCCTGTATAGACACGACTGGCACTCCCTCTCCGACCCTCTCCTTAGCTCTCGTCGTTCCCCCTGTGCTCTCGCACTCAGTCATCTCTGATCTTTTCTTTTTCACTCTTCTCATGCCTCATGTCTTGAGCTCGCAATCGATTTTCTTGCTCTGCATTAATGCAAATATCATCTCATTTTCTGTTTTTGTTTTATCTTTATTTCTCGTTTATTACATATTTGCATATATCGGGTGCAAAACACGGGCTCTAACCCTCTGTCATATTCCTTTGCAGACCGCGTTAATCATCGCCAAAATCGCCTGTTGGACGACCAGTGAACCAATAGAGGGCTCCGACCTTAACATCTACTTCACGTGGATTAAGGAACAGCTGAAGCTTACGGTATGTCATGGGATTAGCAACAAGGGGGAGCTCAGTAGGTCAGGCCCTGTGACTAAAAAATTGTATGCTTTGTAATCCTTAATCCGTAAGTTGTGTCCGAGGGTTGGCTATCTGTAAGTCGGATATGTTTTAAACTCTGTGCCTAACTTCCAAGCCCTGCCCTCTCTATCCAACCTGAGCTCATCCCTGGCCTTGATATCGCTATTTATGTGTTTGCGATAAAAGCCATTCATCAGACGCGTTGCCACAAATGCAGACAACGTGTGTCTAATAATTTGTTTGTCTCTCCTCTACCGAAAGGGTAACGAATACCTGCAGACAACTGCGCGATGTCTGCAAATGATGCTCCAAAACGACCGCTTCCGCGATGTCTACATCGGTATGGATGGCATCGCTTCGATAATGAATGTCCTCTCGTCGAGAGTCAACTTCCAGATCCAGTATCAGTTGTGTTTCTGTCTCTGGATACTGACCTTCGACATCGAGTTGGCCACCAAAATGAATAAACACAATGTCATACCCGTGTTGGCCGACATCCTGTCCGAGGCGGTCAAAGAGAAGGTCACCAGAATGATCCTGGCCACGTTCAGGGTGAGTGTACTGTCTAACTAAGACAATTATCGTGGTGTGCAATGATGACTAGACCAACAAGCTGACCCAATTATGGAGCTGTTGTACTGATTTAATGAGTCTGAGCCAATTGACACAAATCAGTTGAGACGGCGAGGCATAGGTCCGATCAATACCTTATCGGTGAACACATTGAGCCCACTGTGAGACCTATGATTGGCCGTATTGTCTATAATGTCCACAATATTTCGTATCTATTGACTTAAGAATGGCTTTTAATATAATTTGCTTTAAATTTTGGACAGAATCTGATCGAAAAGCCGACCGACGACGAGACCAAACGTGATAATGCCATCACCATGGTACAGTGCAAGGTAAGTTACCACCTCTTTTGTTCTCATATCTGACCATTTGTTTCGATGGACAGGTACTCAAACAGTTGGAGATTCTTCAACAGTCGGGCCAAAAGTTCGACGACCCGGACATCAAAGATGACATCGACTTTCTGGCCGAAACACTGCAGGCCTCGGTGCAGGACCTGTCCTCGTTCGACGAGTACGCCACCGAAGTGAAGTCGGGCCGACTCGAGTGGTCGCCCGTCCACTCGAGCGAAAAGTTCTGGCGCGAGAACGCCATTCGTCTCAACGAAAAGAACTACGAATTGCTGAAAATTCTGATCCGACTTCTGGAGACGAGTAAAGATCCGCTGGTGTTGTCGGTGGCATCGCATGACCTCGGAGAGTATGTCAGACACTACGCTCGGGGCAAAGTGTAAGTTGAGTTTTGTGTGCCGTCACTTGATTAGTATTGTCTGTCCTAATGATGATCTCTAAGAACCCGACCTTCGCTGAGGGCTTTCGTTTGAACTGATTTAATGAGTCTGAGCGGACATTCCATACTAATTATAATTAATTAAGCCCTCGATCTTCGTCTAACACACTGTTCGATTTGTAGGGTAACCGAGAACCTTGGTGGAAAACACCTGGTTATGCAACTGCTCACCCATGAAGACCCCAACGTTAGATACGAGGCTCTGCTCTGCGTTCAGAAGCTTATGGTCCAGAAGTGGTAAGTCTTTTGTATAGCCAATGATTGATGAGTTTTGAGACTAACGGCAAGATATCTGACAATTATTATCAGGGAATACTTGGGCAAACAACTGGCGAAGGATACCGGAGGCAATATTAAACCTTTATCTAGCAAAGCGTAGGCCAGCAGTGGTTCGCCACTACTCGCGGCCAACACTGCCTTTCATTCCAATGAATTGTTGTGAAAACAGTAAACGATTGAATAGAAGCAAAACAAAAGCGGTTTAATCCATAATCAAGATATGAGACAACAAGTCATATAAATACTGTTAAATATGATAAACATTTAAATATAATTAGTTTTGAATTTCTTATTTACAATTAATTTCATTTTTATTGTCGGTATTATTGTTTTTCGTTGAGTTTGTGTCCCAAAGTCTGTAACAGATAATTGAGTTCTAGTCTGGACTTACAATTGGCTTACAATTAAAAGTGTATTTAAATGAACAACAAATTGAATTAAACTGGAATTGAATTTTACAAAAAATAATCATCTTGGATATTCACATCACATGTTGTTGTCCAATAATTGCTAGGTATTTATGTTTATGTCCAATTGGTCTAACGTGACTGTCTTCGAAGACATTTAACAGATAATACTCTATTAACACTGGTTATTGTTATACTGGATATTATTTGTTTTTATTAGTGCACACACTGAAAACAGTTATCACCTTGCACACTTATATTGTAGCTGTTTGTGCGCTATTCTTGGCTTTAGTTTGGGTGATAAATGGCTTATGAAATTGAGCTAAACTACTATTCCGGTGATTAGCGAATAGTTATTTGTCATTAGTTTAGCCTATTTTTAATGTCAATCACAATTATCTTGGCGGATTATGAGCAAGCTCATATCTATCGTGCATGGATTATTTTGTCTGGGTGATATTCTATACGGTATGTAACTGTTCCGGGTTATGATTTTTACCGAACTAAAAGTTTTAAGCAATGGTTACTAAAAAAAATATAATCGGATTTTCATTGGTCTGTCCAATAGTTATGGTTCAGTGCGGGATAATAATGAGATAATAGGGCCAATAGATTATGTTGAAGAGCAAGAACATCATAGGAAACATGACACGGGACGTGATGTCGATCCGTTCGGGTCTGATCAGTGGGTTGGGCGCCATCAGCACAGTCTTGGCCTCGAGTTTGTCGTTCTTGTGTTCAGTCATTGTTATGGTTTCGGTGCCATTGCTTTGCTGTAGAAGTGAAGCGAAATGAAGTGATTGTATGAATAGAAAAAATCTAATATCGGATAACAAGACAATTATAGTTTCCAAGTATAATCCAGTCAATCGGCCAATGATTTATAGTCCATCTGACGCACGACTGGCCGTTCCAGGGATGGACACAGACTTTGACGGACGATAATACAAACTTCTGAACAAAAGTTGTGGAAAAGTTGTTCCACTTTTTTCAATAGGGCGTTCACTACCATAATTACACATTAGATGACTCAAACTGTCCAAGAGCTCCAAACTTGGCCTGTCTACTGGACATGTGGCACCCGCTGGCCATCCCTGACCAGCGGTTTCGAGATCTCATTCGTTGACTGAGAACGTGATACTCTTTTTTACTGTCAATTTTGGGCCAATTTTCTCACAAAACGGACTATTATTTCGTTGAAAAAAATTAGAGGAAATTTTTTATTTTTATTTCGAGTGGAAATATAATAGTTTGCTAGATAATGAGCTTGGATCAATTTGGAACCCGGAGCACACAAATTCGAAACCTCTCTCTACTAACTTCTTTCAGCTCAACTAAGAGGCAATCACTCGACTAAGAAACACCATTAATGCGGACTCAGTTGATCAAAATTTATTGAGCTTGGTCTATCACACGCTCAGCTATTGGGAAACAAGAACAAAACAGCACGATGATGCTAATTAATGGATGAGCATGGCACTTTTAATTCGAATTTAATACACTCGATCACTATTTTATGTCTAATAGATTGCGTTAGTCTGGGATTTAATGGAAAATCCGATATCGAACTCATTTTTGATGACTTTGGGAGTGAAACGGAAAAAAATATTTGAATCGAAATCGAAATAAAAATAAGAAAACTAAGGAATGAATTCTGTGTTAGCCTTTGAGTCGGGCCTTAGATTGGGTCCGAATATGTATTACTCCGGCAAATGCTTTATTGGTTTCTACTCATACAACAGTAAGACCTGTCTTTGGGTTGGCCGACAAGAATATTTAGATTTCATAACAATTTTCTTAATAAAATCTTGCAATGTTTGATTGAAAAGTTACATAACTTGGTAATTTTAGTCTATTATCGACGAAGTTCAGCTAGAACGATAATATTACCAAGGAAATCAATTAGGAGCCTACTATATTACGAGTGGTTTTGCTGAGAAAATATTCTCTTCAGTTTGAGGCCAACCCTATTGTGAAAAGTTGTATCGATTATCCAATTTGTTCGTCAGTCAGTCAGTCCTTGGTTTTCATTTGTGCTGATGTTTATGCGATAGCTTAGAAAACATGATCACAAGCAGAAACAAAAACAAAAACTATCAAGACACTCCATTTATCTATAGATTGAAGTTTTATTCGTCAGCTGGGCCATAATGACTGGCCCGGGCGATCATTAATAGTGTCTTGATCACTCCCTACTGTCACAGTTGGCGGCCTAATTAGCAAGAATTTGCAACTCGTTCACAATAGAGAAGTGTTAACCCTGCTGACACGCACATTGTGCTCTTGTGCCAAAATTAACTTGATTAATTAAAAACAAGAACCATTTTAATTAAGTTATGGCCTGCGATGGCGTGAATTCATCACAAAATTGATTTAATTAACGGCACAACTCCTCCGAGGAATTGCGTGCACAATGTTTGCTCGGATGAAAAGAAAAGTTCTGGTCTGTCCTGTTTGGTTATCTTGTTTGCCATGCTAATTACAACACAATGCACTGTTATTAATCTAAATGTGGAAAACTAGATTTTCTGCTCATAAACACCAAGAAAATTGAATTATTAGCATGTTATTTGCTCGGATTGTCTTAAGAAGCCGCCAAAATTAGCATGATAATTAAATCAAACAAGTTTACTCGGTTTATCTAGACAAGTTACCTCGCTATACGCATATGTCCGATGCATGCTGTCCTTCTGGCTGCTCCTGCTGATATAGTTGACCAAGGTGAACTCGAGCAGCGCCGAGAAGACGAAGATGGTGCAGGTACCCATCCAGACGTCGATGGCCTTGGCGTACGAAACCGGCGGTAAATTGCTTTGAATGCCAGCGCCTGAGGACAGCCATTAGTGGACACGATTTGTGCAAATGATTTCATTATTGAAAAATCGATTTCGTTGCCAAAACGGAACTACCTTTTGATGAGATGGTGAGAAGAGTGGTGACGCCTAATGTAATGCGGGCCGGAATGGCCTCGAC
>JAQGBE010001616.1:0-10521 GCA_034698225.1 Scheloribates latipes | reverse complement strand
CATTCATTCATTCATTCATTCAATTAATACAAACAAAACCGTAAAACATAACCAGAAAAGGCTTTTATACTGAAATTTAGTTCAAATCAATTCGACGTTTGGCTGACAATTGAAGCGATAGTTTCGGACACAAGAATGCGTTCAACTGTCGAACGGTTTGCCAACAAATGTCCGCAAAAAGTCATTACCGAAACCGACTATTCATAACTCAATTACCGGGCGTTTCAAAGGCCATCAAAAGCCTTGGTTATTGTCACCTTTAAATGAATCGGAACGCATCAACTGAGACAATGTTATAATTTATTGACTTCATAGATGAGTTTTCAGTCGAGTTAATGATTAATAACTAGTTATGAATCGGAAATTCAATTGAATGTCTATTAACAGTAATTATATGAACCGATTGGTAGAAAAATAGTTATAATTAAGAAATTGTTTATATGTTTTGAACCAATCTTACAAATGAGTGTCGAATGGCATCGCTTTTGATCGCACCTCTAATTTATTTAATTTATTAGTTATCCGGTTAAAAAAGAACATCAAAAATTCATCGCAATATTTGTTAACAATATCTTTTCGTATAATATCAATATCGTAACGATTCGAAACTGACCCAGCAACTTTCGATTCAACTGTGATTATGCAACTAATTGTTATTATTCAATAATTACTAAAAATTGTCATATAATACAATTAGAACAAGGTAAAGTGCTCATTATAAAGAACAACAAGAGCTTGACTGCCCCATAAAGTTGCTAGATTCATTTCTGAATCGCCTCAATATCAGGCAAAATGTGTTAATCCGTGAAAAGTGAACAAAATTATGACTCGAATTCAGTAGAAGAGTTGGTCAGTCGAGTCGATACTACAACTCTGGATCAGTTGACAAATGTCTGGATGTGTGACTGGCGTCCTATTCAACACACCCGGCGCTGGTGAGCGCGCTTTGGCCTCTGGTCAGTGGTCAATCTTGTGCCGCACTCGCATCTATTGCTTGGCGTTGACAACCACTTAAGCGAATGGTTTGTTGTCTCGCAATGTCTTCAATGACTTCTATTGATGTGCGAAGTCTTGGTTGAGTTGTTGGGGCCTTCCGTATCGATGCGGACAGTGGACGGCCCGTCCGGTTGACACGAAGTGTTTCCGTCGAAACTGGCAGTCGATTCTTCGGGCGTTCGCGATATTTCCGTCATTTCCTGTTCGTGTTTGTGCTTGTGATGGAAGGGCTGAAGAGAGAAGCGGCGGTGCGTTTTGCGGCCGCCCCTTCTCTTACTGATATGTGGGTTGTCCTTTCGCATGGTCTTGTTTCGCAGCACTTGCAGCTGAGTGTACACTCTTCGCAATTCCGCCTAATAGTCGAGTAGAATTAGATTTAAATGAATTATTCAAATAATGGCGAACACGAAGAACACGAATGACAATCGAGACGGTCATCGCTAATGGTCTCCAATGGTCTGCAATGCAATCGATTGGCTATAGTTTGATGACTCGAATCGACTTCATTGCTAACTATTATTTCATTGATTCGATATATTCTATTAACAAAACGCAATAGATTTCTATTATTTATAGTTAAGTTACTTTACTTTTATCGCACTCGCGATCACTTCAATTGCCAGTTCAACCGACCCTTCCTTTCGTTCTACCGCTGGCTTTGCCTTCAGAGTCAGACAAATCCAATAAAGCTATGCCTTAATTGTTTGTTAATATATAGGATTTACTAATTTAATGATCGAATTAACGTTAACTTTGATCTAAGATCTCATTGGAGTCGCTAAAAAGTGATCGACTAATTGGATGGCGATATCGACCAACAACTGGCACATCGCACCAGAGCCGTCACCAGCACTGCCGGCAGTGCCGCACATCAGATGTCGGCTCGATTTGGTTCTCTATTGATCTAATTGGCGACTGACTCGCACCTAAGCCCGGATTTGCTTGAGAAACAACTGCTTTCTAGAATAAGTCGCTGTTATGTTAGCGACCGAACAGTCGAACCGCAATGAAGAACAGAGACGAGTGAACACAGAGAGCGAGCGAAGACCAAAAAACAAAGGAAATTATGTTTTGCCTAAAGTTTTGTTGATTCAACTAATTTGGCAAATGAGACGATATTTATATTTACTCTGATGTCCTCGGGATCCATGTCGGCCAGATTGATGTCGCCGATGTCGAGCTCGCCGTTGGAGAGGATAGCGCTGTGCAGTTTCATTGCTTCAGGAATAGGATCTGGCACTTCGGCGGATGATAAATGACGTGATCTGTGGTGCTCTGATCGATGGCTTCGGCTGTGAAACCACAACTGAATTGGAGCCAAACGTTGAGCCGAACAGAGGAAAAATATATAACAAATCAAATCAGTATTTATTGGCTTTTGATGTGAACTTAGCCTTACTTTGGGAAAGAATATCAATATTAACATTGGGCTGACTGTCAATTGGCAGCGAACCATATACAGCAGGAATATGTGGTCCGGGTGCAGGTCCGGGTGCAGCCAGAAGACGTGCCGCACCACGTATGTGGCCGCGGAGACCAGGGTCTCCAAGTAGAGCGACACCGATAGCGTCCACTTCTCTCTATAGATCTCTTTCTTGGCGTTTCGTATGCAATAAGTTATATACACTCCGGTCAACAAAAATATTAATTCGCCTGAAATTGCATTGAATTGCATGTCATAAATGGCGACAAATGGTTATCTAATTGTCTGATTGTCTGACAACGACTGCCACTATTTACCGATTTCCGTGACGTAATCCCACGACAGCTTTCGGCACACGATATATCTGAGCCCGTCTTTGGTCGACTTCTCCTCCAGAATGTTGCGGCCCTCGACGTCCAGATTGACCGCACCGTCGAACCAACTGATTTTGCCGATGTCGTCGATGCCGTCCAAGACGAGGGCCGTCCACGCGGACATGTAGCCGAGCACGACCAGGACGATGCCGCCAAGGTACTTTAGCAGGTCCTTGTCGCGGACGCACACTCTGTGCGCTTTTCGGGTCTGGAATTCAGCGAAAATCCTATAGACTTTGATGACGATAGCGCCGTAACAGAAGGCAAAGCCCACTTCGCGAAGCCACGGCTCCAGAAGACATGTGAGTGGAGTGGACTCGTAGTAACGAATTATCACCTAATTATGGGTCGATTGACATGCAGTGACATTAGTGGTGATTGCAGTGTCCAAGAGGTGGCCCAAAGACCTACCGTAATGTAGAGCAAGACAGCACCGAAGAGAATCATCTCGAGAACGACCCAACGCGAAGACGCTATTGTCTGAACAAACCATTATGTCATTAGTTTTCGTGCATTTGAGGCCAAACCGAAAACTCCACTAAAGAGAGCACACAATTGGCAGACATTAGATAATAGAGACTGAATGTAAGACTTGAGACTTGAAATATACAAAAATCGATGCCAAGTTGTTCCGGAGTGTAGTTTAGACTACACTCGGAACTGAAGCGAACGACGATTTACAATGAAATGAAATGATCTCTTCTATTGAGTGATCGTATATCACATACAATGAGAGAATTTCTTAAATTATAAGTCAATTTGTTTTAATCTGGTTTTCAAACAAATTGTGATTCACTTAAAAATTATTGGCAAACATGCGAAGCACTCGACGGCTCTGACAGACGTGTCCAGAATGCGGGCCTCACCTCAGCCTCAGTGACCGGCAGAGCAGAGCCACAGCCACAGTCACAGCACCGCCACTGCCATAACACAAATCGAGTTTGTTCTCAAAATTAATTATCCGACGTATATAAGAGTTATTCAGCAGAAAAGTGATCTGAATATCAATTTCATTGTTAATGAAAGGAAATTTGTATTGGCTTTGGAGTGAGGTTTGTCTGAACCTGGCGTTCATTGGATGCGCTATCGGTCTCGGAAACCGAATCGCATCGATACGACCGACAATTAGACCTCTCTCACCATTGCTGGCTCTCTTAGCCCTAAATTCCTTCTGAATCTAATTATTTTTCGCTAGAATTTGCACTCAAAGTAATCGACGACTATATCGTAATCTAAGCGGCAGTCAGTGTAACACAAAAAATAAGAACATATTCTTCTCCTCTAATCTGTCGATTCGCGTGAGCCGTAAGGAATGTCTTGTAATCTGATCCACAATCTGACGACAATATAATAATTGATTGGATTTGACTCCAAAATTAAAGTTCGTCGCCGTTTGAATGGCGTCGAAGAGGTGTCAGTCATTTGAATGAGAGAATAGTGAAGAGAAGCTTTAAATTGAATTCAAGACACGAAACACACTTTTTCTGAGAGCCGGTCAAAAATTTTCTCAAATTAATAGACTTTTTGGCGATCGATATATTGAACTGAAAATTATTAGTCGTTTTGCTGAAACGAGAGACAAAAAGGTTGTGATAAACGAAATTGTTTGGGAAGAGTAAGGATTGCTCGATAATAATAGTAATAATAATAATACAGTGTAGTAGATGTTGAGCGGCATTAACCCCGGTATGTGCCAAATGGCCTAATTGGACATGACTGTGCTCGCTCACTAATTATCGCAATATTGTCTGAATTTAATTTTAATTAGATTTTATGTAAATATTTGATTGGCATTCGAGTTCATTATGTTGGACGCGCTGTTTGACGGCCGTTTCAGTAATGCAAGCTAGCTCATTTATCGTTCAAGCAATTTAATGCTGGAGCAACTGCTTGGTGAAAGTGGCAATTTGTCTTGATGAATTTTAATAATAATAGATTCTCTGTATTTATATATTCAAGTGATTTATATAATGAGTAAAACCTGTGTAATAAACAAATTCTTGCAATTCTGGTCTCGAAATTCCTCGATCAAAATGGTTTGTTCACCACTTTTTCGACTGCAATACGTGAGACGAAACATACGATTCTTGTAATATATTATTAAAATAAATATCTTTCATATTAATGATTCTAATTATCAGCTGTTGTGCAAACAGTTTTGTCGGACAGATAAGACACCAAAACAGTGCAAACAATTTGATTGTCGGCACAAAGAACTGGATGTCATTTGACGGTTGGCTCACGTCTTGCTCTGCGATCCCAACCACTCCTGACGTACAATAAAATAGATTTTAATAATTTTTTGCTTTCAGTTCTATTCACTTGTATTAAACCGTTTTGTGCTATCCTTCAGAGCCATCACAAGATTGTCATCACTATAATGGGCTTTAAAACTAAATGAGGATAACGTCTAACCTCTACGTTAAATATAAAAACTGTATTGTTTGCGATGCGAAACGTACTCGAAAGTGTTCGCCAATGAATTTAAACTAGCCACTTATTCAAATAGACCAGACTTAGATATAAGGAGTGAGCTCGGAGTGGCTGCGAGTGTACTCTAATGCCCTACATTGGAGTACATATTGCCGGAGCAGAGCATTAATGGAAATGCTTTGTTGATTAGAAACTAATGATCAATCGGGTGGCCTATTATTGCCAACTCTTAGCGAATCACTTTTGTCGAGCGATTGCGACCATTGTTTGCATATAAAGAATATTCCAGACTCTCATTTGAGTGCTCATAACTTCTGAAGACGAAGACTATTGGAGAGATGAAGACTATTTGCTTTTTTGAAAGCATTCATTTGGCAAATATGAGACCATAGCTACACAAGACATAGACATAGCTCATAGACAGAGACCTGGCTATGGCTCACGAGAGGTGATCACATGATTAAATGATATATTGCTCGGCAGTCGGCACAAGAACTATATTAAATAATTCAAAAGACGAGCCGAGCGTTCGAGTCATACCTTATGTCTCCTTAGTTTGCAGATCGCGATCGCAATCATGAAAGTGATGGTCGCACAGAAGCTCTGAATGCCTAAAGTGATCGCTCGCAGGAAGATATTGAACTGAACGAAGCAGGGACTGTCGTCCTGGCAGGTCCGACAGCCGGCCTCGCACCGCACGCATATGAAGTCATGAGGGTACATCAGACCAGTCTTCGTCGGGCCCACCACCGTCGAGATGAATGCCTCCTCGATTGCCGTGCCTGACGGCCACGAAGATGGCAATGGCGATGCGGATGATGGCGATGGCCACACGGGACAGGACACAGTTGAGTGAGTGTATTGCTTGGGGCGATCCTCAGGGCCTTACCTCGGAAGTAATCGAGATTGGTCTGGTTCTTGTTGGGCATGTAGAAGCCATCCCTGCACTGACACACGTAAGAGCCCCGACGGAAACCCAATCCCTCGATTGGCTGACACTAATGAAACGACGATAAGAGACAGCGAGAGAAAAGTTATTTAAACAAATTGATTGTGTCTTTCGTTTTTGTGTGTGTTTTGATACCTGAGTTGAATGAATATGACATTTGTGCGTATCCGAGAAGAACGAGTCATCGCTCGAGCATTGATTTATATCTGTCTTCAGCAGATTCACGCTAACGATCACCACTCCTCTGCAATCAGCCATCACAAGACATATTAGATAAACTCGGTTATAGCCATCTCTACTCTACTCTACTCTACTATATATTATATTGAGTCTGTATCTAACGGCAGAGTCAGCATCTCGTTTGTTACTGCCACACGACCATACGACCAAGCTCAGCTTATTTAATAATTTAAAATCAATTTAGCCGACGATCGCATTCGGAATTGCATTACTGAAAACAAAATTCAATTTTAAATAAAGCTTATGAAATGAGACAAATTGTATGATTGTGTCACTGATTTCAAAATGTCTTTCCCTTTCTCTCTCTCTCACTCTCACTCTTTAGCAGACGTTTTCAGTCAATCAGTCGACAAAAATAAGAGGAATATATCACTAAAAGGCCGTTCGGTTATTCATCAAAAAGCGTTTCGTAATTTAATATTGTTTTCAGGCATTAATTTGAATTATAAAAGATCCGGATGGAATTCGTTTGTGATACAGTTTTGATTGTCAACCACCTTGCACAGTTGCACAGTTGCACAGTTGCACAATCAGTGTGAAAGAGCCAGAGCTGGCAATAATCGAGAGCCACATTCGTGGCCTACATTCGCAACAGAAGTGACTCAAAGAATAATCTATTTGTGAATATTTTTGCCGCTAAAAGAGATTCAGCGAAAAGAAAATTTTCTGAATATTTTTTGCTTCTTTTGTCGCCGAATGGCTTCTAAGTGTTGGTCCCGGGTTTGCATTGAATTTAAAATTATCGACATTTGTAATGCGATTTATGCTCTGAGACCCGACTCGTGGCTTAAGTGTTGTCGACATCAGTGGTTATCGACCGGTGTTTTAGTTGCTTAGCGTCTCTTTATTAGAGGACAGGAGAGGACAGCAGTAATCTGGTCGACACCACACCAGTCCTGTCCGGCCCTTCCCTTCCATCGCCAAAATACCAAAACTCTCCAAATGCTATCAATTTTAAAACTTTCATTAGGGATGAAAAATGAAATAATATTTTGAATGAAATTTTTGATAAACAATCCGTTTATCGTTATTCGTGAGACTGAGGAATGTTTGGGCGATGTGTTTGCGTTTGCGATCGTATTTGACTTCATTAAAGGCTTGCATTTAAGTGTTTGTCTAATGTTATCGCAAAACAACATTAATGTTATGAAGAATGGCATTAAAGTTAATGCAAACGTCTCTCATATTATTGTTATTCAATTACCAAGATTTACAAAATCCACTGATTAAGTGGTAATACAGAGTACTATTGACTCTGTATCTGCGTTTCTTCGCTCAGCACAAGTGGTTAAGAGGCAGATGTGACCGGCATTGGCATCAGCATTGGCACTGCCATCACGACCACCATCACCATCACCAATATACCATCACCTTGCTTATTTGCTGTGCTCGCACAGCACTGATCCTACCCCTGGGCACAGGTATTCCATCTCACACTTGGATTGTTCCGAAAGAAGTTTCAAAATTTTTTAATTCCGGCTCTGATTTGCATTATTGAGCCGTTCGTAGGTGTGAGCGCACAGTTGGAGAGCCAGTGCTGTATTGGAGAAGAGATTTATTTCAAATATTGTTTTCCGATTCTTTGGAATTCAAATTTTTCTACTCTTCTATTCTTCTCTCCAATAAAAGTGTTGGCAATAAATCAGAATAGAAATTGATTGCAACGTTTGAATGGAATGACAATAACTTGTGTTTTGGAGCACTCGCTGCCGACAGTGCACTGCAAAGCGATTTTTAGTAAACAAATTGCGATAAATAAAAGTATAGAATAGTGAATGAATGAAAAGTCAAATGAGTTCAGGCAAAACATGAAAGGCAGAGAAATTTGGAGAAAAAGTTGTTTTGAAAACAAATAAGTTTCGCCACTTTTGACTGCTTTTTAGGCCAAAATCGATCCAAAAGAAGTTATCAGGGTAAGCAATTTTGGTTTTCAATCGAGTAGAAATTCAATGTGATCAACAATAGCATGGCAATCTGAGAGCATTCTATTCAATGAATCCGTTTTAGTAATATTGAAATCAATGTAACTCGCAGGGTAATATTGTAAGAGTTCGAATTTTAGTTTCCAAAATGAGTTTTTATCATGAAGTTGTCATTTGAGATGTTATCTATGGATTTATACTATTATTAGATTTGATATACATTGTGTATCAAATCCTGAAAACATTCCTCAACATAAGCACCAACACGTATTGTTAAATCAATAAGTCATAATGGTAAATTTTTCATTAGATTGCTAAGCTGATACCATTCATTCAGATGACCATGCTATAAGCTGTACTAACATCACACAGAATATCTACTCGATTGATAACAAGAATTGGTTATTAGGATAAGTTCTTTGAAAACATTGGAGACTATAAGCGACTCGACTTTCAGACGACAAACCGATACTCAGTTTTGCAATTCGGGAGAATCGACGACAGAATCTGAGCGAACGATTCCACAGATATATTCAATTCAATAAAATTCGTGTTTTTATAACTAAATATAAAATTTCATACGAATTAATGGAATGGCTTTTCAGTGCCCAAAACCAAAAGATTGAACATTGAGTTCGCTTTTTCATAGGAATTTCTATCGAACGCGAAGGCGAAACACTTTTTTTAATATATTGTGTTCAGAGTTGCCATTAAAATATGATCGGTATTTGTAATACAGCGAGCAATCAATAATCGATTGGCTGACAGAGATTGCGGACTAAATTAATTGGCAACACATCAGACAACATAACACATGAGCTATGGCTCGCTTTGCCCACTCTTATACTGTTTTATTAGATGTAGATTATCAATAACGATGACATTAGTCTCATCATTGGCTGAGAGTGGGCTCACTCCCGAAGCGATCCAGCTCATTCTCACTGTTTCCGATTGTGGTCAGTGCAGTGCAGTGCAGCTATCACTAGGAGCATCCACTCCGAAATCTAGCTAATCGGCAAATGCGAGTCAATAGCCATCATTTTGAGCTGTATTTATGAATTTTAGTGAAACCAGATTTGAGAGCACAGAGAAAGAGACAGAAAGAAGAGCTGAAGCGCTGTTCGCAAGCATTGGACAGGGCTTTGGAGTCTGAGCCCAGAGTCGGTTCTGACGATGGCTGCGATGCGATGCCATCGCTGCCAACTCTACAACTCTATATTGAGTTACATTAAAATGAGAATTCGATATCGAAATAGCGTTCAATCATTTAGTCGAGACGTGCAGTCATTAGAGTCATGTATTTATTTCAATCTCTTTGGTCTTAAAAGAAATGTTTCCACTGATAAAACGTCCGAATAATGTGTTGTGAAGGCTATCATTCGCTTTTGAAATTCCATATTTTGATAAGTCTTGACGGTTAGGGACACACAAGTCGTCTCAACACAGGAAATATAAACAAATTTAATTACAGGACACGAATTAAAACAAATGGCCAGACGTTTGTCTCCAATTGCATGCAATCATTTGTTTTTCCACTATTATTGGAGTGTAAAAGCAATTTCGATACCGAAAGCGCAGCCGAAGGAGCCGTCACTCGAGTCTCGAGTCGAAGCCTTAAATATATTTACCATAATTTCTGGTTCTGTGAAAACAAGACAAATATTGTGTGTTTGAACTATTATAAGAATTAGATTGGAGTTTGGCTCGTCTTCGCTCGTGTTTGCTCTGTTGCCTGGATTAGTGTTGGCGAGTGGGACTCGCATGTTGGCCGCCGACCGACAGCCCAATCGATAAAATCGCATTTTTTATTCAATCATTTGTTATATCAAAAACAAACCCAATCGCCGAACAGTTTAATACTTGTTTGGAAATTAGGAATCGATTGGAATCGGTCTTTGCTTTGTGTTTGTCTTTGGAGTGTTCGGCCATTGAGTGCCAGACGACTGCAGACATTGCTTGAGATGTCGAGTCGACTGCTGACTAGTGTTGGGCTGAAATTTATAGATTGAAATTTCATTGAAATTTCACTGAAATTTCATTGAAATTTCACTGAAATTTCAGCGACGAAATTAGCGTTTCAGAGAAAATTTCAGTAAAAAGCAAAATTTTGGGAAATTTTCGTGAAATATGCTAATTTTAGAGACAGAACCCTATTAAAAATCAAATTTGCTAGTTGATGAAAAT
>JAQGBE010001615.1:0-10529 GCA_034698225.1 Scheloribates latipes | reverse complement strand
TAGAGTAGGGTCTGTTCGGTCTGTAGAGTTGGCTCGGCTTTGATGGATATGTGCGTTAAGTATACAGAATTGAGTAAATATGAGATTTTTTGGGGTTTCAGTCCAACTGAATAATACATATTTTGAGACCAGATTCCAGTAAAACTGGCGAACAGTCGACTCGATAGACATGTCTTTGATAAATATCAGAATAAATTGCATATTAATTGCAATATATTTTAGCATTCATTTTGCAAACTTGTAATTATTGGTCGACTTAAACCTGGAGTCTGTAATCCGTCTCATTCTGAGAGCTGCGCCTAATTGAAGGGTAAGCTATGCTATGCTATGTATCGCATATGTTATCGAAAATTGTATCTAAAATGCAGAGAAATGCTAATCTGATTGAAGGCCCGAAACAAATTCAAAGGCAAATCAAAAATTGAAAACATTGGGCAATAATTTCGGGCGAATTAGTTAATCGGTTGCCTAAACAAACCGATCGAAACCACATTTCATTAGGTCTGCGATTGATTGTGCGGTAACTCTAAACGCAATTAATTTGGATTTGCATCGCATTTAGCGTTGATTTCGATAGTTATGCAAACGTTTGACTCAAATAGCAATTATACTTTCCTTATAAGCGTTCGCTTGTCTTCAATCACTCCTTCACTATACCAATAAAATTTAAATAGATTATTCCCTATTTTCCTTTGACTAGTCTAGAGTTTATAGAGTTTGCACGAGTCCAATGAATAATTCCGCCTCGATCGTTTGTCCTAGATAGCCGGCCTCGAGACCGAAATTAATATTTTGTTCATTTCAATTATTATTCATTAAGAGTAGGCCCACTAAACAATTGCTTCATTTGTCTTTCGAGCCATACCTCGCTCTTTGGTCGCCCATTGGTCCCGAAATGCCCGGACTATCCATTCGGCAGCTAATTGAGGCCAAACTTAATAATAATAATGCCTTCACTTTCGCTAATTAGTTACCACTTTATAGTGCCTTACAGTGACTCAAACTTTGATATCGCTCTCAATTTCATTAGACTATACTCTATTGCGGTCCAGACTTCAACTATAGATAATTTTATTAGTTATTAGTTGATAACTCTTTTTATAGATTTTCCTTTTCCTCGGTAATCAATATTTAAATTGAAAGCAATATTTAATTAATTGAAATTGTATTGCGAACTGAGGTCTAATTGAATTCACCAATTATACCAAAATAGACTCACATTCAGCGCAAACTAGACTCCAACTATTTGTGTCTTTCTTTTCATAAATATTTTCTAAGAATTCTTATTGAACTTAATTACGAGCCGAAGGGTATGTCCTCTTTGGTCAGTATATGAGCAGAATATTTGACAAGTTTATTATCAAATGCACTTAGAATAAGGCATTCAATGACGAGATCTTTCGCCGTTTTACTATTCTCTCTCTCTCTCTCTCTCTCTCTCTCTCTCTCTCTCTCTCTCTCTCTCTCCCTGGTCTCTCTCCAATGCCTTGTCTGCCATAAACAAAATTATATGAAAGCGAATCCTCGGATCGTTTGGCGTATACTCTACTCTACTGTGAGGGCAAAGCCAAGAGTCTAAGCGTGTAATACGAGTCACGAAAGTGAATAAAATTATGGTATCATTAAAATATGTGCTCTAATATCACGTCTTATGATAGCACTCGGAAACAGCGATGTCTGCGTTGGCACCACATCTCAGGCATCAGAGGAAGCCATTAGTCTACCGGATCTAAACTGATCGCAACTTTTGACCAAAAATTTTATTTAAGTCTTAATGGAAACACAATTTTAGAATTCTCTTTATTCCAATGATTTCTCACCAAATATGCTCGAAAAGGCAAACAAAGAAAGGTTTACTTCGAGTAACACAAGTGACGGCCGTTCACTAAAATATCATTGCATTGCATTCAATGCATTTGATTGTCTCAGCGATTGTCGACTTATTAATTGAGTGTAACTCAGCTCTGAAGACAACCGATTGTATGTCTAAGTGAAGTCGAGTCGAGTCGAGGTCTGACTTCGCGCTGACTTCACTTGTTTTGCTCCAACGCTAATAACACGATCTTTGAAATTGACATTCGCTGACTAGTGATCTCACGAAGGCTCACCTCACCTCACCTCGTATCACCTCAGCTCACCTCACCTTGTCCAACTTAGACCGGACGTAATTAGACTGTTTGGTCAGCACAGGTGCCACAACCGGCACATCAGACATGAGAGTTAATCAATCGTGTGGTGAATGACCAGACGTTATGGCAATTCTCGCGATGAATGCAATTCATTGACTACAATGAAAAGTCATATTCAATGCAAATGACGGCCAAAGTTATTGAAACGAGACATTGAACTGCATTTTTATTCAACATTTAATGATTCTATTATTGATCTTTGAATGCAAATCAATTGTTTGTCTGCTCCCAACACCGACACAACCCAACTCTTAGTGTTGCTTAAGATTTGAATACATTGGTTATGTCTTTGTCTCAACACTTCTTTGATATATGCGGTTCGCGGCCAACACTCGGATGACATTGTGTCCGATCGGACCGCAAAACGTGACAAAGCATTCCTTCGAGTTATTAATGGTGACAATAATGGGTCCATTAACTAATCGAATCGAAATATATCTCTGAGTCTATCAATATTTTTGTCGAACAATTCGCTCGATATATCACTTTAATTGAGTTCCAATTCTTAATCCAAACATTGAGTGGAACTTTTCATTGTTCTCAATTCGATAACAAACAGTCACTTCGTCTTAAGTGTATTCTTAGTATTGTTTCAATTATTAAGAACAAGTCGTTTCAAACGTTTCAACAATAGTATCGGTCGTTTGGATGGATAAGAAGTGGCAAAAGTAAACCATTTATCGGTTTATTTGGTTTACGATCGGAATATCGGTATTGACTACTTGGAAATGAACAATGACTAATTATCCTAGTAATTTTGTCTGCAGTGACGCCAACTTTAGCTGGAATTAGATAATTTACACGTAAAAAATTACTAGTAAAATTATTACCTACAATCAAGTGAATTAAGTAGTGAAATACAATTTCAAATACAACTCAAGTGGGAAATTATTAAATGTAATTATGGGTCGAATAAGAAAATTGTCGAATTGGTGTGAAATATCGATGAAAAAGTGGAATACGAGTTGTGATTAGTGTTTAAGTTTCACACAACTGACGCCTAATTGTAATGAAATGCTAATCTCGAAAGTGATATAATTAAGCGGAAGTATAGTATAGTTTCGTTGATTTCTTTTATTACGAATTTGTTTATATATTCGTCTATTTATCGATAAAATGCCAGATAATTAAAATATTCGCCAGAGTTGTGACATCTCATAAGTGGCGACAATATTTACATTTCCAACGCCAGAGATATCAGAAGGAAATGATTGTCACAATTATTTGCTGAACAATCGCTACTTTGACTCATTCCGACCCTCGTCTTAGTTTGTGATGTCCGCGCACTTCGAGTCTCTCATTTAATGAGTTCGCGATTTCGGACTTAACTTATCTCAACTCTCAAACAGTTTACTTAAATTATGAATTTAGAGCCAAAGCACTTGTGAACCGAGAATTAGTGAATAACTGGAAGTAATTACGGCTCCAGTCGATCGACTTCAATGTCTTTCTGGCGTTTATTTAACACTTTTGTCGAATTTCCGATTATTTCGTACGAAAACTCAAACAATTGTTTGATAGACATAGAAGTGAGACGTATTGGACAATAATTGGCGACCCATTGGACACCCAATGCTGGTTCGCTCACTTGATTTAGCCCTGAATTAGCATTTAATCGACAATAATTCGGTAAATTTGTGACAATTTTCTTCTCAAACTCAAGTAATTTTAGAGCACTCAAGAGTAGAGACAAACAATCGATTCATTTCGGTTGGAAAAAATGAAATTTTCTAAAATCAATAAAACATTTGAACGAATATTGGCTAAAAAATTCCCCAAAAAAGTCAGAAACAGTGAATTGTTGGGAAAATGTGTGTAAACGTGAATGAATGGGAGATTACATATCGATTGCATATTAAACATCTCTCTACTAATCAATAAAAAGTGTAGTTCTAATGCTCGCCTCCGAGAGAACAACTGTTATGGCATACATGGCTCTCCTCGGCGTTACTCATGTCGGTCGCCGTCAGACTTGTTTCCTCTCTGTTCTCATTTGTGCCACTGTTTCAAACCCAGTGCTACTCATCAGAGCTCGGAATCAGCGAATCTGAAACTTTTTTGTTCGAATCGTTACAATTATGTGAACCAAAGTGGAGAGAAAGTAAAGCATTCGAGAGTAAATCGATTGCTGCACAACACCAGAGACACAATTGTTTCGGTGACTGACTGGTGAGCCTTCAGATTGGATGCGGAGAAGGGCTTACTCGCGATGGCAATACCCTGTTTGTGTGTCTCAAAGAGCTATCGATATAATAGCCGAGTGGAGGAATCGGTCCCAAAAAGACACTACACTTGTGTCTGACATTCACCTACATTAGGGCACCGGCTATGAGAGGACAAAACAAGGTAGAGCTGACTAGTGAGTAGTGAGCAGTGAGTCAGTGCAATAGCCGAGCACTGACTGCACAGACCTCGAGTGGCACACCATTTGGTGCGATGTGGTCGACGACCAGAGAGTGTTTGTATGGGAAAAATGACAGAATGCCTCTGAAGGTGGAGGGGATGGGATCGCAACGGCATTGTCACTGATGTGGAGGCGATCGACGCGATTCCGATTCCACTGATCCCCGGCTCTACTCAAACACACTCTCAAAGAGAGAATTCCTTTTGAGATTTAGGACTTGTTAGCAGACACTGGCCTCCAGTCGACCAGTGCTCGAACAGACGCTTTTCGATTTCGATCAAAACACACAACCAAACAGTATTTTAAATATTTCAGGTCTAGTCTCGACTCTCGACTCGACTCGACCAACACAACAGAGGCGGAACCAAACCAAACGGTTTTTCAAACTGAAAAAATAGCTTGCTTAATAAAATTAATAATTTAGTTGTGTTTTAGAATTCTGAATTAATTCTAAATACTGGCAGTGATTATGCGTTTAATTATAATTATAATTACGACAAAAGAGGAAATAATTAAAGTAATAAGATATTTTTGAATAAATAATTGTCAAACTATCAGAATATTTAACAACACATTTAGACATTAGACGAAAGCAAAGAAGTAAAGCGACAAATAGCTATTTCCCTTGGATTTAATCTAATCTATTATTTAGGATAATATTGGACTCAATTCAACCAAACGACAGCAAAAAGCAGAAATGGATTAATTATTTTAATTGTCGAACAATTTCAGCGAACAAATCGATTGATTATACGAACACAAAATCGACAAAATGTCGTTTTATTTGATATAATAATGGAAAATAATGTTTCGCTATTTTATTACATCGACAGTCAGTCCTCTTTATGGCCTCACTCAACAACATCGGACAATCTGTTCGGTACAACAACTCCGCTCTTATCGGGAGCCGACTGTATTCGGGCCAATGATAGCAATAAATTTGGTTTAAATAACTGTATTTTACGAGAAATTTTAGTCGAATTAAACGTTTTTCTCGGGGTTTGTAGTGTTTGGACAAAAGTAGATCAAAAGCATATATTATTAGATTTAATCATAAGTTTATTAAAGCATTTATTCGGTACTAATTCAATAAGCGTTGCGTCACTGCCAATGAGACCTATTATGTTAGCCGAAAGCGAGACCATTAGTGAAACTCGAAATTTGCCGAAACTTTATTTTAAATCAAATATTTGTCCTAAAATTTAGTATATTTTACGAGTCTTCTGGCGAACAGTTGAGTATTGGACCGAAAGCCTCGTAATTGGACTCAAACGCGAACCTCTCTGTCAGAGGGACTGAGAGATAGAGAGAAAAGTTAAAGCAAAAAATTCAGCAATGATTAAATCGCTGTACAGAAGACATGCGCTGTCGGTGTGAGTGAGAGCAGTGGCGCTGACAACAACACAACACAACACAAGACAAGCAGTGCTGAGGACTGAGGACTGTCTCTCCTCTGGTCTCTCCTCTCCTCTGGTGCTGCGCTCAGTCAGTCAGTCGTGAGTCTGTCAGAGGGAGGAATAGACATGTTCTGCATGTCTAACATGTTTGGTCTCTGTTATTCTCTGTTATCTTGTTTTGTCTTCACCTCACTCTCGGATGTGTCCACAAACCAGTGTCGCCTTTGAGTGTCGACCGCAACCGCCTGACCAGACATCGCACACCACTTGTGTTGGTCTCACCGCTGGCCTCGCCGTCAGATCAACACAACCTCCTCAGCGATTGGCCACCAATAGATCGATCGATGCCTTCAATCAATTCAATCCTCGACTCTGATGAAGACTCTTTGCCATTGATGTCAACGCCACTCATATCAGACTCTGATTGCAAGTCCAGACCCGCTGTCATACAGTTGTCATTTGATATGTGATGTCTAATGTCTAAAATGGCCGCTAATAAGAGGTTGTGTTGTGTTCGAGTCGGAAGAATATCGTCTCAACTGAACCACAACTACCAAAACATAAGTAATGATTTGACCAGTGATTTGGCCGTCGGTTCGAGCGGTGGGTTCGCCATCGGAGCCGAGTATCGGCTTAATTCAGTGCACAGCGGCTGCGGCAGTGGTCACCTGATCGGTGGCCACCCTCTTAGTGCTCACTCATCACATTCGTCTCACAATGTGTCGCCCAATGGCCGAACAGTGGAGTCCCTGCTGGACATCTGTGCTAAGGTGGTGGCCATTCACGTGCCGTTCCAGCGGATCGAAGAACGATATGAACGCATTCCCGAACCCGTCCAGAGACGGATTATCTACTGGTCTTTCCCCCGGAATGAAAGGGATATTTGTATGTACTCTTCGCTGAGCAGTGACTGTGCCGGGTGTGCCGACACCCAGAAGTTACCCTTCTATAAGGGTCTGCGTCTCTACGAACTGGGATCTGTTGACAACGTCTTGCAAGTCGGTCAGTATCGTACAGCCCGTGCCGTCTGTTTGGCAATCTCTGCCTGTGGCCCACCCCTTGCCTGCACACGACCTGCCCCTCCGCTGCCAGTGTGCCGATCAATACATCTATTATTAACTATAAATCAATAGCAATCTAATGAGTAAACAGCAGTTAATTGTCCTTTTAATCAATTAATGTCTTTTGTGCTCCACTCCGGCCTCAGTCGCTCTGATCAGTCGCTCACCACTCACTCGAGTCAGTCTGTCCTAAAGGCCACAACTACCCAGAGTCTTGCTCTTGGTCTGGTCTGCTCTGGTCCTGTGCTGCTCTTGCGCAAATAGTTTGCAAAAAAGTTCATTTTTTATTAATGAATTCCTGTTTTAGATTTAGTTTTAGCTTTCGATCCGTATATACATTAAAAATACTGTCGAATTGCATGTCTGTGCGATATATGCCATACATTGGGCTCGACTTTACTTGACTTGATTTGAGTCGAGTCGAGAGCCAAGAAGTGACGAGTGGTGTCAGAAGCGATGCCAAATCGAACCATCAAATAGACGAAAGGTAGCAGTGGTGACATTGGTGTCTGGTCTGTGTCCAAGTGAGCTAGCACAGTCACTCGATATGTTGATGGTATATGTTGAGCCAAATTGGCCAATTTGGGGCTTTTCAGAGCGCTTACTCCAGTTCGGCGTCGATTTGAAATAATTGAGATCCAATTTACTGTCACTACAGCCAACCGGGTGTTTGATATGAATTAATTTGAATGTAATTATTCTGTGAGACAATGGTTTGGCTGCACTGCCGTCATCTCACTGGCAATCCTAAGCACAATATCTGCGGCTGGCGTTCAATGCAAACAAAGAAGTCCGTCATTTTACATCTCACACCCGGGGATTCACAATCAGCTATGCCTTTAGGCCTGCCATCAACTGAAGGACTACTCTCGCACTGCACTGTCCTCTCCTTTCTCTCAGGCGAACCGAGAGAGACGGAGAGAGCCCCTCAGCTTATGTTTGCCTCTCAGATGAAACTGTGAATGTTATTTTTTGTTGGCATATCAGCTAGATCACCGTCTTAGCTCTTAGGCAAAATAAGCAAATACGGCCTGGTTGCTGGTCACACACGACACGCCGCTCCCTTTAATGTCACCAATGGCTGCAATAGGAATCAATAGGAATCACATCTAAACGTTTATTATTCAGACAAGTATTTCACAGATAAAAGAGTTGATTCATTTGTTGACATTATAGCGAACCCCACACACAGTCGACAGTCCTCGAGCTCTCATCGCAATCAGACTTTGAATTTCTGATTACACTCTTAATTATGATTGATTTTAACGACAGCGCAGTTCACAATGAAATTCATAAGAATAGACTATTTAGAGTTGATTTATGTGAATGTCTCGCAATTACGTAACGACTAGTGTGTGATTAAATTGAATCAAAAGTGATTGGATTCCAAAGAGTTGTGCCTTAATTGTTGTAGAAATCGAGCCCAAAGCAAGTGATTGGCAGCGATCGAGTGTTTGATCAATAAATAATTGGCCATCGCTATATCGCTAGATTGCGATTGTGCCATGCCCATCTCGCTATAGTGCATAGTGCATTGCTGGCTCATTGTTATCTGGCAAACCTTTCAATTTCAAAGTAAACATTTGGCTATTTCTAAAACAAAGATCGCTTCGTTTTTCTGGCGATATTATATTTAATATCAAATATTCTGCTCCAAACCGATCCGATATCCAACTCATTGTTTTCGATCTATTTCACGAAAAGTATATATTCTTTTGGAAAAAAGTTTTCGAAAATTCCCTGAAATTCTTGTTCTGAAAGCAGTATTTTATGAGCAAACAAAACGAAAGTCTTTGTCTGAGAATAAATATTTTCTCTGATATTTATTTTCATCTCTGGCGTAGTGACGGATACGCCTGTAGTGCCACTCATTCAAAACACACTGCAATTATTCTGCCAGTTATTCAAGTTTTTATACCTTCTTATATATAGCCAGTTGTGGTGAGTGTGAGTCCTGTTTTCCCTGACCGAGTCCTGAGCAGCCGAAACAGTGAGGATCGCCGCCAGCGCTACCAAAAACTATTATACTTTCTGCTCATATCAAGTGTTGTTCCAATCGTGCCGTCAGATCAGTGCAGTCGGGATTCGCTATTGTGTTGCCGTCTCTGCCGAATACACAAATAGTTCGTCGGCTAGACTTCGGCACTGATTTTCTGGTCATTCTGACCGTCGGTCCGTCGAGACATTGATAATCCGAGTACCTATTGGCGAGTCATCTGTTTGTCTGCTTTTAATTGCAATCTTTAATTATTGCCATAAATGCCATCAACTGATGGAATAACGCCTTAAGTGTAAGCGCTTGAATGCACAGACTAGTGAGCGCTCCCTTCTAAGAGCCCTTGTCTCGAAATTAGATGTATTCAATACAATATGAAATTTTTGAGCTCTAGGCCAGCCTCTGCCCATTAGGCGGTCCCCCAGATAGACGTGGCCCTCAACTTGTCTGAAGAATAAGAATTTTTCAGATATGGCCGTAGTTTTGCCTCCAGTTCTCAGCCCAACAAACACTTCGTCTTTGAGCCAGTTTTTAGACATTTTTTCTATATTTCTCTTTTGAAACACAGAATTAATTCCATCGATAATCGAAATTCATTTCGTTTTTAAATTTTCAAAAACTAATTATTCGGTTTATCGATATTTCTGTCAGAGTTTAACACAAAGTATTTAATCAATCTGAAGGAGAATTGATTCCAAATTCTGATGTTATGCCGAAGATATTTATCATGTGAATTAATCTTATGAAAAAATTTGAAATCGATTGTAGATTCAGACGATTTTAGTTATGATTCGCTTTAATGTCTGTATTTTATGAGTCATTTATGAGCGAAAATTCCAAACATTATGTGTTTTTACACAAATATATTCACTTTTCATCAGTTTATTATCGAATTGTATATCCAAGTCATTAGTTGGAAGCGCCATAACTTTCATTGTGCACTTCGGAGCACTAGTCAGGCCTTCACTGCTCGATGGGATTTGGCTGAGCAGTGATCTGAGCCCAAGAGCCCAGTTATCCCGAGCCTGAGTCGTGTCGCGCATGTGTCCGCTCCGCAAATTGTGATGATTCAGACCTCTATATTAATCCAGATGTGAAACAATGAGTTCCTCCCGAATCAGCTCTGACTCTAAATTATTGATTTCAATTCAAACAGTTTTTATTCGCCTTTTAAAAAAGTATTGCAACTGTTTGTCGAGCGATGCGAACATTGATTTGTGTTGATTGGACTCGATATCCAATATGAGAGACACGCCATCAGAGCTGAGAGCAGTCACTAATCAAAACCATTTATTCCGTCTCTCATTCACACCGATTGATAGCATTTTTTCCGGGAATCTAAATCTGAATGCAATTAAACTGTCGCTAAAATTTCAAACCATATTCTAATCGAATTCATCTTTGAATATTGAATACGAGAACACATGTTTGGCATAGAATTCGAGAATTGAGTCCATTCTTGACCCCATCTCATACTCGGCA
>JAQGBE010001614.1:0-10534 GCA_034698225.1 Scheloribates latipes | reverse complement strand
CATAAGTCAAACGATCGATTCATCAAACCTTCCGTCACTATATTTTTTCCGACATTATTTTGTGAATAAAGTAATACATTCGAAGGGAACACATTTTCCAGAATATCATTTACCAGGATATTTATTTTACATTACGATAAACCACTGCTAATCACAAATGTCTGATAAACCGCTGAATATTATAATTTTAAACGATTACATATCGAGTCGGACGCAAATGAAAGTCAATTTTGACATTTGTATTACATAATGCGCTATTTGACACTTGACTGGTATCATCGCAGACAAGTAATGCCTCATTTATTCTGGAATGCAAATATAGCCACGATATACCGGCACATCTACCACTATCTTCTGTAGGCCAACAAATGTTCTCTTGGTCTGCAACTGTAATGAAATTGGATTTCACTTTTGCTTCAGTTTAAGCTCTAATTAGCGACTTATTACTGATCGCTAATTACTTTTCAATTTTCTCGTCATTAGGTTCTGGTTTTTGCTTTTGATCGCCTGTTTCCGGGACTTTCATGTCGTGGGCGACACTCACACTCGCGCTGCCAACACTTCAGATAAGGGGCAGACGTCGTGCGAGTGGACGGACGGCTTGACCGACAACTCTGTCATCAGATACAGCGTGTGGTTCGTGAACGGCCACCCGAGCAGTGCCTCCAATAAGCCCCTGGACCTCGACCACCAGTTCTCGTTCGAACAGCAGGTCTGCCATTAGGTAGTGTTGGCCACATCGGTGACTAACCTTGGTTTGTGTGTCCTCCAGGACCTCCTCCTCTACTTAATATTGATTATATTCTACATAATCCTGACGTCTGCACAACTCTATGCGTTCAGTTCGCAAAAGATCCGAAATCTGTTGACATATTTGTTCACGATTTCACTTTCTATGCACTGTTTGTCCTATTTTTTCGTCGGATTGCATAAAATTGTGTTCGCACACGACGGACAGGGATATGAGATATTGAACACTGTGGCCGATATTATTAGGATCTTATCGCTGGTAAATACGAGTTATTGGTGCACCCATTGTAGCACACCTTGCACAGTCCATGCACAGTCTATGGACAGTCTATGCTAATTGAAATCCTATATTTGCTGCTCACTCCCGGATAGGCTCTCTTCATATTATTCGTTATGATAATAGCCAAGGGATGGCCCGTCACAAAGCCAGAGATCAGCGCGAAGCCACTGATATTGATGGCCTGGCTCCTCTACATCGTCATCGAGATCGCACTGTTTGTCTGGACTAAGGTTGGCATTAACTTTGCTCTCACCAATTGATTGAGACTCTAATTGAATTGGTTGGAGACAGCATTCGGTCAATTCGATCGACGAGATCGACGAATACCACACATTCCCCGGTTGGACAAGTCTGGCCTTCCGAGTGGTGCTAATGATGTGGTTCTTGTACGAGTTGCGGCTCTCGATGATGTTGGAGCAAGACCAGAAGCGCCTCAAGTTCTACCTGCACTTCGGCGCCGGCATATTGGTCTGGTTCGTGCACTTGCCTCTGGTGGCGATGGTCGCGCTCCAGATCGAACTCATGTGGCGATACAAACTGATATCTGGTTGGTTGACATCTCAGCTCTCAGTGCACTATATCTCGACTCACTCTCTGTTTCTCTGAAGGCTTCTCTTCGGCGGCCGACTTCCTGGCCTACGCGATAGTGACGCACCTGATGTGGCCGACGCGGCCCAACCACCACTTCCTGACCCACCAGAACGACATCGACTACACGGAAGAGCTCGAGTACTACGACGACAGTTCGATGTCAATCTCGGAGACCTATAACTTCACTAATTCTAACTTCAGAGGCAATCACTCGAAGAAAGCGACGAATGGCTACACATATGATAATCAGTTGCGATGTGATATAAAGACCTAGTTTTTAGTCTATTAGTCTATTACTAGTTTATCAGTGAGTTTACATACGTTTGATGACTGTTTGCCAAATGTTTTTAATGTAATATACATTTCGTGCCATCAATTCATTTACTAAAACGCGACCATTAGTTCAATAATGAGTCGCAAACAGTAGTTATCATTAAAACAAGTATTTTATCTAAACTTTCATTTCTTTTGTTTGCTTTTCTGGTATTCATTCATACATTCTTTGAATTTTTGAACTAAGTTTTGACATTTTCTCCAATCCCTGTGCTCTGCCATACAGTCCTTGCAATAGATGGCCAACAGATTTAATTAGTACTTAATTGGTTGGTAAGAGTAATCAAACCTGGAGTGAGTAATGCACTTCTTTGCAACCCGTTCTGTCCAACATCTGCTCCAACGGGTCCTCCTCTTCGTCATCAGCTGATCTGACCGGTCGGTCGTAGTTGTGGTAAGGCTTCGACATTGACTGACACTCGATGGCGACCAATAGTGACCTTTTAGTGAAGTCTTCACCACAAATACCAAATTAATCTTCAATCTGATTAATCCCTATATTTATTGACTTAATAATTTAAAGCCCAAACATAGTTGTCTTGTTGTGACGAGTCGGTGAAGACATGACATGAGAAGACATGCGCTGACATTCACTACACAAACAAACACTTGTTTTCATCAGTTCTGCCATTTTTAGTCTGATTTGAGTTAAAACCATTTCAAGACCCGTTGAGACTAATAGAGCGCATGCGTTAGCCGGAGACAACTGATCAGAGCACAAATTTGTTTACGTGACGTCAGACGCCTTCAATGAGATCCTATGGACCGATGCATATTGAATCGTAGAGGGCGCGGCTGTTTTGTCTCAATGGGTCTTAAATTGGTAATATAGTCGACAGAAATTGACTGCAATTGCAATTGAAAGCCAATCTATTGACTGATTGATCGCTGACTGCGGTCTCGGGTCAGTCCTCAAGTGATAAGTGGCCAGAAGTGAGTTCGGCCGCCATTGCTGTGACCAGTGGTCAGAATATTTGTGGCCAAAAGTGATTGGATTTGCGTTGAAGTGATTGGCTGTTAATTGAGTCAAAGCAGTCGACGAATGCAATTAATATTAATATTAATTAATATTGATTTCAGTAATACTCAAATCAATTGATTGCAAAAGTGATCGCAAATATCGTTGTTTTGCCAGAAGAATGAGCGCCACAAACACGACATTCTGGAAGCAGTGGTCAGCGAATTCGGGGAATAACCCGAACCCGAATCCCAAACTTCCCGGAAGAGTAATAATGAATAGTTTTCAGTCAAACAAAAGCCAATCGTTTAGTAGTGACCAACAAAGACCGCCAACGAAGCAGAGGACCAGTTCTGTGTCTTCGATGACATCGACGCCAACCAAACATGCGAACAAACCGACGGCCAATCACCACAAGAATCAGCACAAACGGAACAACTCATCCAGTTTTGAGGTCTTCACTGCCAGCTGTGACGACGCCTGGGACTCGAAGATCGAGGACTGTCTTCAGACCGAACCCAACAACGCCAACAACTTTAGTACCAATTATTCCAATCAACAACTGAACAGCGGTTCCATTGTTAATAACTCTTCGCTTCTAATCAGAGAAACGGTAATTGATTTCAATTATCTGTCGTTTGCGATGACTCGAGTCTCGAGTGTCCGACAAATCTCTTTTGGTGTTCGAGCTATTGATCGGTTGATTAATATTTAATATTTGTCTCATTAATTGTTTATCGTTTCGTTGGATTCATTTTCTTCTTTATCGATAGCCTTCGACATCCAAGCCTTCAAAGCCGGTTCTGAGCTCATCGATTGGCGACAAAACCAATGCCACGGAATCGAAACCCGATTCCAAACTGAATAACTTCGTCGAAAGTGACCCAAAACTCGTGAAGTTAAAGAAGATTGTGTTCGAAGACGAAGTGACAGATTTGAATCAACTCCGGTCTCTGGCGTGGGCCGGCATTCCCAATCAGATCCGTCCCATCACTTGGAAACTGCTTTTGGGTTATCTGCCGGTCGTCCGCTCCAAACGGACACAAAGTCTTGATCGGAAACGAGCAGAATATCAGCATTTAGTGCAACAATACTATCACAACAGACCAGAGAACGACGATATCTGGCGTCAGATCCATATAGACATCCCTCGAATGCAACCTCTGATCTCGATATTCCAGCAGAACTTAGTTCAGGGCATCTTCGAGAGGATTCTCTAC
Organism: Scheloribates latipes; assembly: GCA_034698225.1. NCBI lineage: Eukaryota > Metazoa > Arthropoda > Arachnida > Sarcoptiformes > Scheloribatidae > Scheloribates > Scheloribates pallidulus. The sequence continues at coordinate 6,402 of JAQGBE010001614.1, read as the reverse complement.
ATCTGGTCGATCAGACACCCGGCCAGTGGTTACGTGCAAGGAATGAACGATTTGGTCACTCCCTTCTTCGTCACATACCTCTCGGAGTTCATTCCGGGAAACGCTTTGTCGAAAGTCGAGTCGTTCGACGTCTCAACCCTTCCCGAGGAGACGCTAAGTGGCGTCGAAGCCGACTCGTTCTGGTCGTTCACCAAACTGTTGGACTCGATCCAAGACAACTACACGTTCGCACAGCCAGGCATTCAGCGATTGGTTCACTTGTTGTCGTGTGTGGTCTCGCGAGTCGACCGCCAACTGCACGAGCATTTGGAGCGACACTCAGTTCAGTACTTGCAGTTCGCCTTCCGGTGGATGAACAACCTGTTGATTCGGGAGATCCCTTTGCGCTGCATTGTCCGTCTGTGGGACACCTACCTGGCGGAGGGCGCGATCGCCACCACGGCTGTGCCCGTGTCCAGCATGCAGAACATGACACTGACACTCAACCACAAGGAGCCGGACGGCGCCTCCGAGTTCAACAGCTGGGAAATGGGTTCGGGAACTCCATTCTCGTCGGCGTTCCATCTCTTCGTTTGCGCCGCTTTTCTCCGGTTTTGGTCTAAAAATTTGTTACAAGAGAAGGATTTCCAGGGATTGATGTTATTGTTGCAAAATCTGCCGACATTTCACTGGAGTGACAATGAGGTGAGACTTCTTGTGGCCGACGCCTATCAGCTGAAGTACACGTTCTCTCCCAACCACCTGAAGGTGTGATCACTGATCGCCTTCGGTGGCCAGCGATGAGTATCACATCGTTTGTGACAATAATTGTTTTTATTTATTTCTTATTACAAAATAAGCGTTTAATCAAATTTTTAATTCGTTTATTCGAATCAAACAAATTGTTTGTAATATAGACTGAAATAACAATTTTTGATGAATTGTTCGTTCGTTGTGTTAGTTATATATTAGACTAGTTTTCAATTGAATTCCATAACAGAAAACACTCTTTAATTGAATTATATTTTAGATTCGAATCGAAATAACTTTTTATATAAATATTTGCATAATATGTGTCTCGCATTGCATCGCATTCTCTCTTCTCATCCCAAGACTAAAACATTTCATTCAATAATGATTTTGAATGTCTTTTAAGCAAAGTTTGGGTCGAAATCGAAAACACATAAAAAAAGTAAAACTAAATACTATTTAAAAGTTTTAAACACTATTTCCCAATAAATATATTATAAAATGTAATAATTATTGCAATCATTGAAAACAAAACAACAAATCTATAATTCAATTGATTGATAGATATATTGTTTGTAAAAATATAACTATTGATTATAACTTTTAAGTAAATCGATTTCACTTTTAACCAATTGTTCGACTAAAGGATTACTGTATTTGCATTGGGTATCGGTTTTGGGATAACCCGTCAATAAAATCACAGAACGATTCGCCAAAAACCGATCGATTTTGTCGTTCAAATGCATTAATCGCTGGCATTTCGGTTCAAACATTTCCGAAACACTTTCGCTTTCGGACCACAACTCGAGTTCAGCTTTCGGTCGACAAACAAAACAATTCGTTAATTATAAGTAAATAATTGATTGAGTAATACCTCTCTCGAAGTGGAATACTCTGAGAAATGCCAGTAATTTACTGTCCATTGGTTTTGACTTATCGTACAAACGATAAACACCGGAAACGTTTATATTAAGTCTTTTGCATAATTCATACTTTTGTTGATATAATGAGTCGTTTTTACTGATTCCCAGTCTTAAAGGCACGAAATCATTGCAGTTATCCTTATATACGAACCCATTGTGAACGAAGAACTCTCCGTTAGATCGCGAGCCGTAGTAAATGAAGATCTATTGGAAAGATAGTTAGCTTTGGCTATAGTGACACGTCTTCGGTGGACAACCTGTTGGCCGGCAGTGAACCGATCCATCGCCAGACAGAGACCGGAATCGCTATTCACATCGAAATCCGTTGATATCTACCGTTAAATGATTATCGCTTTTGCTTAGCATTAATACTAATTATGATAACTAATATTCGGCAAACCTTTCCGTGTCTGTGATTACACATATCCCAGAGCGGAATGAGTGCACTGATCATTGAGTGGCCATCGGAGGAAGGGATCGAGTTTTGTCGTGTCATTATCGTGGAAACCGCCCAACTTTGCAGACAAGAGATTTGCAATAAATATTATGACAAATTGGATAATCCAGTCATTCATCCGAATAAAGCCCGCATTCAACTGACAAAACATTTTGCTCTGCATTTCAGTTATCGTTTGCAAAGTGTCTTATGTTTAAGATTACAATGAAATTGCTTTCTATTCGTGCGAAACAAATGCTTTTCAAATTGTGTTTCATATCGATTGTGCTCTCAAACAATCGAATCAGTGGTCAACTCATACCAGTCTCGCAGTGGCTCTTCGGTCAGCCCTATCCCGAACATCATGTGCTCACTAAAGACACGGTCCGTAGAAATGGACATTACGTGCCCGAAGTCAGTCATTCTGGTCAACAGCCGTTTGGTCAGTCATACGGAAACGTTTGGCCGTATTTGTCGATTCAACAGAAATATCAACGAATGCCTCAAACTATGAGACAAACGGCAGCGCCTTATGAACTGAGTGTTGACACGAATCCCAATCATATGAATAGAGTTCCGGATAAGCAAAATATGGCTTTTCGTGGCGAAGATGTCAAGAATATTAATCCGAGACCACAATTCATTCAACAAATACCAACAGATGTTAAACTTAATCCTCAAATCAATCATAAAATTGGTAACAATGAACGTCAACTCAAGACACCACTCTTCAGCCCTGCTCTGGAATATCTGAATGTGAGGCCCCGACCGCCACCAATGCTCACATTTGAACCGATGGTTAGCTTTCATCCTATGCTTCAACCCTTTTCGGGTCCATTGCCCGGACCCACCGCAACGGTCAGCGGTCCGCAGGTGTTTGCCGCCACCAATACAATGCCTGCGATGGCAGTCGTCAGAAGTGATTTGGAGAGAAAGCGAAACTACGATCAGTCGAACGACATTAAAGAATTGGAGAGAATCGCTAACTTCTATCCGCCTAACAATGAATTGACTCTCAATTCACACCAATACCAAACACTTTACCCACAACTGAATAGCAGACAATTGACTCGAAATGAAGACAACTTGCGGACAATGAAGACCGAAATGATATCGAGCACATCCAATCGCTACAAATTCATTTTGGCCGCAGTTATAGCCACCACAACGACAATGATTATATTGATTATTGTAATTGTGGTACTTCTCTGGAAGCGGCGAAGAACTGCGAGCAGTGACCGGTCGCACACGTGGACCACAAACACAATTCCATCGAGAAATATAGGAAATGATATCAACAGCCGATGGCTTCCCACTTGTCGACTGAATACGGGATCGGAAGTGCGATAGAAGTCAATGATAACTCACCGGTAGAGCTCATAAGTGAACCATCTTTTGAAAGACAATTTGTTTGCCGTCCTATTAGTCCTCATCTGATTGGAGAAGTAGGCGTATTGTCGGCCAATGTTTCGCTTCATTTTAATCACTTCTTCGAATACTTGTGTTCCTTTCAATTGATTTACGTCTTCGTCAGTCAAGTAAAGAGCCGTTTGATAAGAGGAAGGCAGACATTGCAAGTATGGTCTCCAGAATGAGTCCGGTTTGCAGTACTCGTCGATGACATGAAGAGCCAGAACTATATTCGGCATATGTTGTAATAGCGGGTCCTCTCGAATGAACGAAGCTTTAAGTCAATTGAAATTAAATGATTTGTATTATTCATAATCAATAAAACCATTTCAACTAAAATACCTAATTCTCGACTTTTCATAGCTGTTTCGCAACCCATCATAGCTTTGCGGGGAATATCGAGAATCAGTTCCGATTCGTTGATATCCTGTGTAGCCTTCAGACCATAGCCTTGACTGTCGTCGACCCAATCGATGGCCACTTTGGAGACATCTATTTTGTTCGCTGTCAGCCATTCCTTAAATGTAACCCAATTTTGTTCACTCCGTTCCGGCAATTGAATGGTTAGACCTAAACATCAGTTTCATTGAGAGTTGAATTCACTCATCAATTGGTGTTTGAATACCCCTTTCGATGGCAATGATATCGTTGACCAAAGCGCTGATGTCTTTGTGTTCCGACAAGAGTTGGCTATTGTTTAGCGTATTGTTGTTATAATAAGTGCACTCTATTCGACAAATCCATTAATAAATGTCAAATCAATAACTTGTCATTACTTTTGAGCAAATCGTCGATCAAAACGACTCGTCTTTTGTTCTCTTCGACACTCAAATTGTCTACAGTTTTGTCCATTTTGTCGCTATTTGACGGCGTTTTGCGACAATTCTGTCGCGACTTCTTTGTCATCGTTTGTCTTCAGGTGTGACACAAATAAATAAATAATAAAACAATTGAATAAATATAAACCAAAATATAAAATAAATTAAGTTAAGGCACAAAACGCGAGACACGAGTCAGACATCGCTTTAAATGGGAATCAAAACAAACCCTCGAAAACATAGCTTCGAGTCTGCGCTCAAACACATTAAAAGTCTTCTGATTCTTGAAAATCATCTGATTTTGAGTGTAATCGCAATAATCTTGATTAGACTGATTGGAACCGATTGAGTGACCATTGGATCAGATCGTCGCCCAAATGGTAACAAAAAAAACTGTTGGTTCTTCTCTTGCCATCACTCATGTCTTGTCCACCGATCAGTTCCATCGCTGCAAATGTTTTCTGACAAACAATTATTTTTTGCCAAAATATAAAATTCACGTCAAGTATGACAATAATGACAATCAGTTTTGGTCAGAGTTTGGCCAACAGTTGCGTTCACTCGGATGTGATTGCGATAGTCTTAGGGATGAAGTGAGTCGTCAGTTGCAGACAGAGATCAACAGAAGACTCGATTTGGATAATGAGAGCCGAAAGAGAATTCAATTCATTAAAGATAATTATATTCCAATACATAAAGACATTTATCGACTGAACGATAGCTTTTTGGACAAAGATTTTATTGATTTAGTGAATCGATGCAAAAGTGATAACAATCTCGAGAATGTCATTAAGCAGTCAAACGTCGAGGTAATCGACAACAAGAAGAGAGTCTATCGGTTCAAAGTATTTACTAAACAATTTTGCGACCAATTCATCGAAGAGATCGATCACTTCAATGCCTCGCCGATGCCGAAGACCAGACCCAACACAATGAATAATTATGGTATTATTGTTATTATCTCATCCAATGTTCTAAATTCCATATCAATTATTTTGATGGTTAAATATTAGGAATTCTTCTCAACGAATTGGGATTCGATGACCACTTCCTCACTCCTCTGCGGCAGAACTACTTGAACCCGATGGCCAAACTATTCTTCCCCGACTGGTTTGGCAATGGTCTCGACTCTCACCGGGCCTTCACTATCAAGTATGGCCTGAGAGAGGACTCGGATCTGTTCACGCATTACGATAACTCTGAGGTCACTCTCAATGTATGTTTGGGTAAGGATTTCGAAGGAAGTGCTGTCTATTTCGGTAACTTCCGGACTGAGCCCAGACTCAGCACTAGTGATGTGTCGGTGACGCCAGTGGTCCACTCCGTCGGTGTCGGTCTCTTCCATTTGGGTCAGCAAATGCACGGATCGCTGGCCATAGAAGATGGCGAACGACACAATCTGGTGGTTTGGATGCGGTCCTCACAGGTCCGCAACCAGTTGTGTCCGATGTGTGACTCCAAACCACAACTCATAGCCGCCAACGGGTTTGGCGACGGGTTTACAACTGAATGTTGAGTTGATTAGTCGATTGCAGTCAGAGTTAACAATTATTTTTATCATATCAATACGAATTTATTGAAAGGGGTCGAACTCTGCGTAACTCTATGCGTTTGCGCAGAGTTCGACCCCTTTCAATAAATTCGTATTGATATGGTGTGCACTTCGGTCACCGCTATAGAATTTGTTTATTAACACAATACGGGTTGTGATATAAGAATTGAATTCAAGCAGAAATTTATGTTTAGCGGATATTCTAATATAATATTCAAATGAATAGTTTTTGAGAATATATTTGAATATTTTGTTTGACTTTAAGTGAATGTCTCTTCAGATGCATATAAAAAGTGAAGACATGAGTGAAAGGATAAGTGAAATACAATCGCAATCTCTCGAGAATTATATGTGAATTATATGTGAATTGAGGACTTCATAGGAATATTATTGACGAAAGTGAGAGATATTTTACGAATGAATACAACAATGCATTTGAGAATATTTTTTAGGATGAAATAGAATTGGATTATAGACTGAGTGAGGGATTGAATAGCTTTTTGTTTTGGAATTTATTTGTTTTTAGTCTTTATT
>JAQGBE010001613.1:0-10540 GCA_034698225.1 Scheloribates latipes | reverse complement strand
GCATCTCATGCGTGCGCTAATGCATTTTGCATGCTTCAAATTGTGTTGATCTCTGTATTTATCTTTGGATATCCGATTGGATTGATGATGCATGGTGGTGGTGCACTGACCAGTGACCGGAGTGAGCAAGGCACATTCACAATGGTCGGCATTTGCACATTCGGCACATATCGTACAATAATTCCGGAGTTAATTCAATATTCCAAAGATTGTGTGTTTAATGAAACGAATGCTCTTTTCTATCGTTAGTTCGAGTTTTGTACTCAAAGCCGCTCATAAAGTATTGCTCTCACGGAAAGTGTTCACAAATATTCGATCAGCCCTTTCATGAATCATTAAGAAGGAGTTCCCAACCATTGACAGCGCCGGCGAGTAATCGGCTCTTGGCTTCACCGCTCGTCAGACAGTCCTTATGCCATATAATCACTATATAATCGGATTTTATTTAAATTGTGATTTCTATTCATTAGTTGTAATTTCAATTAAAACTAATAGTCTTTGGCAAAGAAAATGATTATTCGGAGACAAAAGACTAGAGATATGAGTGAAATATGCGAAGACATTAACTGAAGAATGCGTTCGACTTTGAGGTGACAACAAAGACATTACATTTTGTCTTTGGAATCGATTACAAGAGCGACCATTAATATGAGTCCCCATTATATAACACAATATTATGTACTTCTAATGAATTGGATATTCGATGCAAACTATCGATTAGACTACGGATTGAAGTGCACTCGACTCACACCTAATGACACTCTCGTTGAGGCTATGGTGAGATGAAAGTGCGAGCGATGGAGGACTGGCAGGAGAGCCGACTCGGTCTGAGACGGTGTCAAGAGATCGCAAACACGTCTTAAACGTGTATTAATACATAAAATATTAAATATATTTCATATTTACTTTGGGCTAAAGTTAAATGAACTCCAAATTTCAAAGGGAGAGACACTTTGCTGGTGTAGTCGCGGCCCTAAATTGGTTTTCACTCGAAAGATACGATTCATGCGATGCAAAGAATGGCATCGACTGTCGAGACTGTGGCACTTAAATCGGTTAAATTGAAAATTTTCTATCAAATATTCATTATTGTCGGGTTTGGGGCGAACAGTGTTGGCGGCGAATAATTGATGAGACGATCGGCCAATCATTTAATAAAATATGTAAATTGCGATCCATTTATCCATTTATTTGAATGCGATTTGAGTGCAGATCCGACTCAAAGCCGCTAAGACTCGGATCGGAAGCATAAGCTCTATATTTATGATAAATTTGATTTGAGTTTCAGTCGATTCCTTTATCTAATTCGGGAATTGCTTCCTCGGCTCTAATCTCTAGGTGTCGTGGATTCGTCGCAAAGATTTTCACGTAATCACAGGTCTGAACAAATCTAAACAAATACAGGCTTTGACTACAAATATATAACATTTTCATTCTTTCTCTCTTTCTTTGGGCAAAACAGTCGCAAAATTCACTTATAGTTCAGATCAACGCTTCCAAGCGGTTCACATCGATAATAGCGACGACTGGACTCTTCAGATACGTTATCCTCAAAGGAAAGACGAGGGGATCTACGAGTGCCAGGTCTGTGCCCAATGGTGACCAATGGTGACCATTGCCATCATCACCACCAGACACACCATCACCAGACACACAGACACCCACACAAACATTCACATCTGTCGGCGCATTGCAAATGTGGCTCATTTCGAGCCCACTTTACAATTGAGCTAGACCAATTGCGTGCGAGACAGACTGAACTTGCTCAACCGATTTATAATATCGATCGCACCCGCTTTGTTACTTTATTATTAGGCTCAAAATTGGCAAAACAAGAGCATTTTGATGATATTAATAGAATGTGTTACAATATAAACAGCATGATCAAGGCTATATGAGGCCATATCAAGGCTAATGTCACGCTATTCTCTTTTATTTATTTTGTACCAAAGAATTTAATTTAATTTGATTCGTGGTATTTACGACAATCGTGTTATACGAAAATGAGAGCCGATATGCGTTCACATCGAATCATATTTGATCTCTTTGTGATCACTTGAGCTCAATTAGAGCCACAATGGGTTAACACCTGCTAATGAAAATGAGACACGCTACATTCTCGCCACAGCCACTACATAATCAAACAATCCGGGCAACTGACAACTTGCTTGCATTGTCTGAGATCATCCATCACAACAATCTCGGCTAATAGACCCAAAGACTAATTGTAATCAACACTTGCATTGTTCAGATATCAACGCTGCCAAAAATGAGTCTCTTTGTTCAGCTCAATGTTATAGGTAATTAGCGAAAGTGATCTTTGCATAAATTAACTCGCTTGATGTTGGCCAGTTGCCAAGGCAAAGATATTGGGCAGTCCGTCGATTTACATAAACAGCGGCAGTACACTGAACCTGACCTGCCTCGTCAACGAAACACCCGGCCCTCCCGACTACATATTTTGGTACCACAACGGAGAGGTGACCACTGATGACCATTATGACCATGATAGTGCCACTCACTTATATAATGCCATTGTTCTATCTTATCTCAGGTCATAAACTATGACTCTCCGCGTGGTATTAAAGTACAAACCGAGAAGTCAGTCCAAACCACATCCAAACTGATAATAAATAAGGCGCTGCCCAACGATTCGGGTAATTACAGTTGTTCGCCATCCAACGCAGAGTCCGCGCACATCGCTGTCCACATTCACAGCACAGGCAGTCCGGCCGCCTCTATACAGCACGGCAAGAGAAGTGCCAGGTATGTGCACATGGTGCGCTAAGGACACTATCGCACAGACCAGACCAGACTGTCCTGCATGAGCCAGACTGGCCTGGGCCTAGTCGACCCAGTGGCGTCTCGTTGGCCGACCATTAACGTCACTTTTAGTCTCCATAAGAGTAATTTGGAAATAGAGATAGAATGCAATATAAATTGATTTGCGCTGCAATTATCCGGACAGATATTGTAGAGTCCATTAGGCCGTTAGACACAACTCACGTAGAGTTGAATCCAATTGGTTTGCCAACGGATGCCAACCAATAGTTTGGAGCGAAGATTATTGTTATAAATATCTATTATAAATGTAATAATAAGTTATTATAGCGTATGTTAAATAGAGAAGAGAATAGTAGAGTAGAGTTGGTCTCTATTTATATTAAATATATCTCAATCTTAATCTTAAAGGGATTTCAGTGCAAACACTGGTCATAATTCACGGAACGCTTTCGATTGGAGTCTCGTATTAATGATTTGGACGCTTGTTATGGCTCTCTATTAGCCATCAGATGATCGGACATAATATGTGTGAAGACGTATCGGCAATAAGACAACTGTGAAGAGCCTCTCGAAGGCCACCACTGGACTCAACAATTGTATAAATATTCAATCAATTGCTCACATCTTTAGATACAATAGTTTTGGTTGCAAAGAGAGGCCGAAAGCGGCCGTCAGTTTATTTTGTATAAACCGATCGATTGGACCGAAGGGGCCGAAGGACCGACACCGCAACGAAAGACTGAGACAGTCACCGACACTCGTATGGGCCAGCAGTGAGTCGCTGAGGACATGCCATCTGAAGATAAATTCAATGTCTAACCAGTGATTCGAAGTGTATATAAAGAAATTGTTTTATTTGTATATTTAATTCATTTATTAATATTCGACAAAATCTATGATTAGTTGAAATGACAGAAATCAGTGAAGTTTTGTAATGTAATTAAAATAAATTAATTGCTCATCGATTGAACGAATCGGTCGGACGTATGCAAAGGCAAAGGCAATGCAATCACTCTTTCGGTTAGTTTTCTTATCGCAGACCTCAAGCAATACCTGAGCCGAGGCTTGGCTTCGGTGCCGACCACTCAGTCCTAGCATTAAACGAAGTAATAGTTCTGTTCATTGGTTTTCGGATCATTTGATTGTCCACTGAAATGATGAAAACAATAAAAACAACGTTAAGTTTAACCCATTTTATTGTTAACTTTTAATCTATTGATGACAAGTCCTTAATATTACATGTAGTTTGCATTGGCGCAAGGTACAATCGGTACAATCTGGTTCATCTGATCTGTGCATAGTTTCGATTATTGAGTAATCAAGTAATTATGGATTGGATTCGTCTAATAAAAAGTTATTGCATTTGATAATTGTTAAAATATATCAATTAATATATCATTTCAATTGAATATATAATTATATTCCACATCCGTATCCGTATCCGCGGTGAACATGATGATGATCTTGAAGATATCCTTCATTCAGAACACCGATATGATGGAAGCGCAGTCAATATAACCCCTTTCGAGGAGCAATGAAATTGCTATAAACACAAAGTAGAGAAAAAACATGACGACAGCCATCCCTATATTGAGACTCCACTTGAAGGTAGCGATCGTCACAATGACGAACATAAGCATCAGAAAGAGGAGAATCACCGAACAGATCATTCCCTTCGAGCTGACGGGAACCTCGCCGACGAAGATCGTGTAGAGGAGCCACGGGAAGGGCAACCTGTGATCAGAACAACACATATAACAACAATAAATAAATAGTCGCCAAAAATCAATTATTCAGAAACGCATTTCATATATAAATATATAACCGATCGGCGGATCTGCCCATCAGTTGTGTGTCAGTTGTGTTGGATGTGTTGGATCTGTTGGATCATGTCTTTAATGACTTATTCATATGCTAAGTGTTCGATCATGTCTGGCACCGCATACCATAGCATCGCATCGCATCCAGGCATACATGCACTGCAGGCATAGCAGCTATGCCATAGTTGCATGTTTGTATAGACGCAAACCCATCGCTGACTGCCATTAATTATACCGATTGCTCACAATCTAAATCTAAACATGGCTCGATTCTCATATTAGCCAGTAGCTATTTTGACGATCGAATAAATAATTGTCAATTATCTATGATAAACAAACAATAATAATGAGAGCACTAATTAGCCTGCAATGTGATGCTGCGCTCGTTAGCAGTGACCGGCGCTCAGAACTCAGTCGTCAGCCTATCGTCATTTGGCGATAGCGAGGGTCAGCTGAGCGGTGGAGCGCTGAGCCAACTCTTGTGGCACAAACTCGGGTAAATCCAGATGAAGATAAAATAAGAAGAATGGTGTGAATGGTGTGAGTGTTTGGCACTTTTGGCACAGTTAACACACGTTTCCCTTATTAATGGCTCTGATATTGATTTTTGTGTAAATATTTTTTCTCTTTAATCAATTCCGTAATATTTCAGTGCTTTTAGGATTGGATTTCATTTCTGTGCGAAACAACGGATTTAATGAAATGCTCTCAAAATAAGTCTTATTTCACTCTTAAGTGTAATTCAATCACTCCTTTAGTCGAGTGTCGAGTCATTTATTATTTAAATTCAGATTCATTTCGAACGCAACTAAGACTTTCACACATTTGTTAGCCGGGCATACATTTTGCTACACATTATTCGTCCGACAAATTAATTACTGGCCAGAGATGAGTGAGTGTTATATGAGCTGAGCTGAACAGCTCTGGTATATCGAGCGAACACTGCCTATACATTCGGTAACTGAAGTTCTGACCGCCATTTGAGGGCCAAAAGTGGCCGAAATTGAAAATTCTTTGCTTAGATCTGATGTAAAGAAGCGATCATTAATTGAGGCCATTATCTCAAGTATGCGAGACATGCATTGCAAGAGCAGTGCAATCGATGTCTGCCAGTGAACACCAAAATATGGGCTCTTTTTATATTAGATTTTCTAAATTTAATTAAACCGACTTTTAAAACGATACTTGCAATTGAGTTAATAATATGTTAACCGAAATTATTCACGCATAAATTTATTAAGAAAGACGTGTGTGTACTTGCTAATATTTGATATTAATGACGAACGGCATTTGATTAGACCAAGAATGTTTAGTTTAGGCAAACACTAATTGTTTACTATTTTAGTTTTGTTGCAATTGATTTCACGTAAAACAATATACAGAATGTATAGTGACATCGATTCGCTTGTTTTGGACGGACTGACTTGGCTTAGCTCAGCTCAGCTCAGCTGTAGGTCAATATTTTGCACACTCCAAGTGATTCGTTGTGAAAGTGGAAGTACTAAACAAACGACAGATAAATAAAAGAATAGTTTTGTTGCGATAGTATTGTTTGTAATATAAGTCTAAATCATTTAGACTCTAAATGAGAATTAAATTTCGTTGAATTTCCTCTCAATGTTTGTCAAAGAGGCGATTGTTTGTTACTAAATAAGCATGCTCATTTGTGATCACTTAAACGTGGACGTGTGTGTCAGTGTAAGACAATAGAAGCATTTTCTAGGTGAATACTTCTCGTTTCAATAAGAGGATTCATGACTATGAAATGAATGTTTCTATAAATGATCATGGAGAATGTTGTTCAAAACAATAGAGAAAGGGATTGTTCTAAAGAGCATTGAGACAACTCCTTTCGATGCAACCTCAGAAACCGTTCAATTTGTTTGTGTTAGATTTTAAAATTGGCCTATATTATTTATTTGCTTGTTTATTTGTTGGCCAATTTATATCCATTTGTAAGTAAACTTGTCACTATAGAGTGGAGTGGTGGCGAGAGCACCACTAGAGCACCACTAGAGCACCTTGTCACTCTCACTGCCACCACCATTGCCTTGAGAGTCAAGTTTGCGATCAACTGAAGACAAAGCAAATAAATTGTGAAAAATTGTGAGCAATCGATACGACTCTGCGCTGAGTGTGAGCTTCGAATAACTCGAATCAGACTTTCATTTACTACTATTGCGAGAAAATATTTAACACTTTTGTGTTCGTTGACTGCATTCCAAAGAATTAATTCATTAAATATTAATTTAAATACTAATCTAATTATAAATAAAGCATTAATTCCAAACTAACTTTTAATATAATTTCATTTCTATAATGTGTCGTAAATTGTCGTCAATTTAGTCGAATAGTCGACTCAAATGGGTTTAATGTCGAGAGAATATGATTTAGTTGTAAAGCCTCGTCATTACAACTGATGATCCGATGCTAGTCTCGACTCGAGATAGCGGCCAAACAGAGCTAAACCCCTTTGGAAGGCATTGAAAAGGCTTTTTCGGAGAGTAAAGCAATCCTTTGGAGTGAAGCGAATGTTTTGGAACTCTTTGTTTGCAAATTGAATAATAAGAATAACAACGAGACTGACGTTAAATAAGTGATAGAGTATTGACATCATTGCCATCAATGACATGATTGACATCATTAGACTGCGAACCGTAGCCGACCGTACATTGGGTGCGGTCTCCAAGACTTATATCAGATTTATTCCGTTGTTTCGACACAGGTTTGACTCGAATGAAAAATTGCGAACTGCGAGGTATCAGTTCGTTAAACTCATCTATACATCTATACAACTATACTAAAGCATATACCGGCATATATCAAATTGGCTGAGACTCGAGGGACTCATGGCTTTGCAATATTCCAATCTCTCATCGACTCAAACAATGTCTTCGTTCGACTCAACTCTCTTAACAAACAAATTGAATTGAAGTCTCACTTAAACTCCCAAATTGTAGATTCACTCAATTCACTCAATGATCACTCAATATTGCGGCCAAACTCGAGACTAAAGAAAAACTTTTCTTTCAATTTATGTCATCCGGGAAAATGTAAAAGTGCTTCGGAACCCCAAATCATAGCTCTCGATGTCGGAACGGCTTGCTATTGATTGTAGATTGTAGCATGCTCAATCGTCATTATGTTCTTTCAGTGCCAAACAAAATGCAATTAATGATTGCTAACTATGGCTATAATGTCATTGATAACGATGACCAGGGGCTAGACGTCTGATGGATCATTGATTGGTGCACTGCGCCAGAGCTGTGTCGCCACTCGGACCAGCCCTGGATGTCATGATAGGCACTCGTAATCGCTTTCATGCGATCTCTACTCAATTTATAAAACAAATGATTTAATTTGGCGATCAATGTATTCTTGTAACTAAATGTATTGATTGCTGTTCTATCTGAGAGAAGACGTACCCGACTGTGACATCGAAGATGTTGCTGCCAACTGAGCTAGACACTGCCATATCGCCGAAGCCCTTTCGTGCTACTAATACCGAAGTAATTAAGTCAGGTATAGAAGTGCCGGCGGCCAGGAATGTGAGTCCCATGACTTCGCTGGTCATTCCGAAAGTAGTGCCGACCAGAGTGGCCCACCAGACCATCAGATAGGAGTAGATGGCGATCCATACAATAGATCCAATGAAACTACCGGCGAAGAACCTTTTCTTTTCCTATAAGCAACAAAACATAACTTATTTAACTCGATTAACAATATTAAGTTAACATCGCTTAATGGATGTCTGACTCGCATAGAGATCGGTCTCGAACAGGACTTACGGGTCGTCTGACATCGGGTAATGTGAGCCAAAGCGGGATCATTATGGGAGCCAAGAAGACATAAGTAATTTGCTTGCGCAGAGTGTCCGGCCACGACAAATCCAAGGGCTCGTCCGGTTCTTGCGGTTCCTGAAGTCAGATCGACATTAATCGTGTGACAAATAGCACCAGTGATGACATACCTGAGTGTTTTGTGCCGACCCGTTCTTAACCGAAGAGTTATCGTTAGACTGCGACCGAACGGCCATATTATTGGTGTTGAAGACAGTGTTGCCGTTGGCGTTGCGTCCTCTGTCCTCGTCGTTGCACAGCTGGCAAGTGGTGGCGCCCGGAGGGTGAACGCACCGGTGCTTCTCCAGGTCCGGCCGCGTGACCATCCCTTTGGTGATGGCCTCTTCGTGGAGCGGATCGATCGAATGGATCATTAGTTGGAGCACTCCCTGTCTAAACTTGGAGCCGCCGTGAAGTAATGGGGTCGACATCTTGCGATTCATCTGAGACCAAGTGATTAATGTTAGACCAGGTTATTGACCACCGGATCAAGCGTTCAGACCATAGGTGGAGGCGATTCCGCTTTTTCGTGGTTCACTTTATCCACTTTGGACCGGTTGACAAGCTTTTTCACCATTTTCTCCACAGTTTCGTTGTACTTCATGAAAGTGACGTAACCAGCGTACCAGAGCAGCATGATCAAGGCCTCGAACCTGCGGCAAGAGGTGGCAAGATCATCTCATGTCAGATGGTGTCGAACAATGTGGTCACTCGTCTGGTGGCAAACAATTACCATTTTATTGTAGAATCTTTGAAACACAATACTAAAGAGATGAGAATCACTGAATAGAAGGAGACGTCCCTGAAGAGTGGCCACCACGTCAGCTGAAGAACAGTCTTCGAGAATATGGCGCACATCGAGATCACGAATAAAATGTTGAATACGGCCGAACCCACTATTGTTCCGATGCCCACGTCGTCGAAACTTATAAATACCCCGATTATGGATGTAAACAATTCTGAAACAATTGAAATGAAATTTTTAAGTGTCAATCCACTATTTAAACTAAATTTAGCTTGATTGAGTTGATTGACCTGGCAAA
Source organism: Scheloribates latipes (assembly GCA_034698225.1). Taxonomy (NCBI): domain Eukaryota; kingdom Metazoa; phylum Arthropoda; class Arachnida; order Sarcoptiformes; family Scheloribatidae; genus Scheloribates; species Scheloribates pallidulus. The sequence continues at coordinate 1,054 of JAQGBE010001613.1, read as the reverse complement.
TTATGTAATTTTGTAATATTGTATAAAAGTTAGAAAACAAATTATGCCTAATGTTTGTCAATTTAATTATTTTGTTTGTCGACCAATTAGTTTGATGCAAGCAGAGTGAGCACAAAAGCACATAAGCACATAAGCATGGTCAGTGGTGGTCAGTGGTGGTCAGTCGTGGAAATCGCAAGTCAGACACCAAGCAATTGATGTCATTTCAATTTGTTTACACAATTCATAATTATGTTCACCACTGAACCAATTGACGCCTAATTAGTCCCTAAGGGTTGGCAATAACAACAACACTCTGTCTGAGAGGAGCACTCTGTCAAATGAGCAAGGTGATGGTGATGGTAATGCTAGTGATAATGCCAATGGAAAACTTCAATTGTGGTTATGGTCGGCCTGTTTGGTCTCAGCGGTGCCATCGGTCAGAGCCGTCGGTGTCATCCCGAGGGCCACTCATTCATCTGATAATTGCGATCATATGCTAATAGTATTGCGAAAGTGACAGAAAATGTCTTATCGTTTGTTTGTTTGCCGACTGTTTGTGCGAATCGAGGATTGCATTGAATGACAAAATGCTAGAATCGAATCGAGTTTTGATATGTTATCGAATGTAAGAATATTTTTCATCTCATCCGAGAAACTAATTTCTATTTTCAATGCAATCGTTATATTAAATGATCGCAAATATCAATAATATTGTCGTAAACACAAAAAAAATGTAAACATAATTCCAGTCATGACCTCAACTCAAGACTTGATTTCTGTTTCTCAATACATATATTTGGAAATATTTGCGAAACAAATGTACGAAACAATCAACGAATGAACGAAACGGTCGAACAATAAGGACATCACAAGTGGTGATCGCAAATGAGGTCATTCTCTCTGCGATCCATCACTCGAGTCGGACATCAAAGTCATCCGAATAATTGCGAACGTGTTCTGCAGTGAAACTCTCTTTCGGGGATAGTTTTGATCACTTCTGATGAGCTCTGATTAGCATTTTCTGTATAACACCTCTCATGACATCCGATATAGAAATATATTAATAGTTATC
>JAQGBE010001612.1:0-10542 GCA_034698225.1 Scheloribates latipes | reverse complement strand
TCGCACCGCGGACAGTTCATCTTCAACTTCTCGCTAAAAGCTGTGCGAGGGCTTCACCCGACGACAGAAGCTCTTCAGTTGGTGGAGGAACACGGGGTAGACGACCTACTATCGGCGTCAACGATCTTCGGTAAGATGAACCGCCGCCAGCGAGCATTGGAAAGTGTTTCCCCTAACCGAGCAGACAATGCACGAGTACTGCGGCCGCGCCGCCTGAATGTGGATGAGACGGACGGGCGTGCGCCCAGAGGGAGAGCCCCACGAAGGGATAGCGGAGCTCAGGAGCTCAGCCCGCCAGTCCTCGAACGCGAATCGGACAGAACCCCATCAATCCACGAGAGTCCCAATCAGAGTGTAAGCATAGCGTCCCGCCAAGACATTAGGTCACCGAACAGCGACACCGACGACGCGCCAAATGCGAACTTGAATGCCATTATGGCTGAGCGCGAGCGATATTTTGCCCATCAAGTGGGAGGACTGAATAATGCGCTAAGCGAAGCCGAAAGGCGTTATGAAGACGCTGAAGAACGTTATCAACGGCTGTTGGCTCAGATGAGACAGACAGAGAGGCGTAGACGCCGAGATGTGAGCGAAGCACCGCCAACGGAGCGCCAGCGAAGACGAACGCCTGACCAACCCAACCGCACACCCGATAGACCCGAACGAACGCAATCGGTTGATCGCCACGGAACAGACTTTGTCCTGACCCCCCGGACCCAACTCAATAGGGAAATGTTTCAAGTGATGAGAGGGCTATTAGAACAGCAACGAGCGCCGGCCGCTACGGCCATGAGACCTGTGGTCATCAAACAGACCCCACCCGAGTATGATGGCGCGAAGAACGAAGGGACCAGCTGGTTGAACCATTATAAGCGCGTGGCGCGTGCCATAGGCTGGCAGTCAGCCCAGATGGCGGCCTATCTCATCACAGCCCTCAAAGGTAGCGCCAACGACTGGTTTATAGCCTCTTTCCCACGCGGTGTTGAGACGTTCGAAGAATTCGAGACCCGTTTTATAGCCGAATGTATTCCTGGAAATCAAGCCATCATGGCGGAGCAGCGGTTCCACGAAGCGAGACAGACTGCTGAAGAGGACCCGACCGCCTACTTAAACCGTTTGTGCAAATTGGCATCGGAGTGCCTTCCGATGAAAGCGGACGAGGCCGTTATTAGCACCTTTCGTATTACCTGTTACTCAGCAGTAGCTAATACGATACTCCATGTGAGAAACATGGCAGATCTACGTGCCGCACTCCAGAACTACGTGTATCACACAAAGCCTAATCAAACGTCGTACAATAGATATCCAAAGCCCTTCTCAGAACCAAAAGGGGTGCAACCACCCTTGGAAGAGCATAAAAACCAATCGACTTCAGAAGAAAAACCGAAGGGCCCTAATCTGATTAGCACGAATTCCAATAATAGACCAAGAAGGCAGTTCGACTGCTTTAATTGCGGGAAAACAGGACACTCGTATAATAGGTGCTGGGCCCCACGGGACCAAGTGAGGGTCGACGAAGGCCTACGGCGAGCCCAGGCCCCTGGAGGCCATAGGGATCAAAGAAGAGCCCTACAGGCACCAGGACAGCCTGAAGAGAATGGCCCGACGGCGGCAAAAGCCAACTATTACACTGGCACCATTATAATGACAGACGTCGACAATTTAGACGAGACATTCTCTAGCACCACCAGCAATGCAACGCTAGTGACAGCCACGGCAGCAGCCGAGTCCCAGTCAGAAGAGGAAGCCATCAAATCGCGAGAAGAGCATCGGATTCGAATCCTATATCCAAATACCGATTACACAGATCCACGCGAAAGGCTAAAGCACCTGTTAAATGCTCATCTGGTCCAAGTACCCGTCCTCATCAACGGCTATCGAACGGAAGCAGTGATCGACACTGGTGGAATAACGACGCTCGTGTCAGCCAAGATAGCTAAACAAATTGGTTCTAATATGTTTCGGTGGAGTCACGGACAGATTATGACATTGGCTGGAGGCATTAAACCAATAGGGACAATGTCCAATGTCCAAGTCATCATCGAGCAGAGAGCAGTCTATATGGACTTCACAGTCGTCGATAACATGCGACCACTGGTCATCCTCGGACTCGATTTCATCGTTTCGGCCCAAATTGCGATCTCGCCAGCAGACCAGTCCATATGGTATCGGCCGACCGGTCATCCGACGCACTACGGAGAAGGAATCATTCCCTATGAAAGTCGGGCCGTCCTTCCGGACGAACTGATACTGCTTAGATCAACCACACCGAAGTCTAACCAGCAGGCACACAAGGAAATACGCACAGACTATACTCAAAACTGGGTCGAACGAGGGAAAGCCCGATTGTACTGCTATGCCGACCAGGAGACGGAACTCGCACCAATGACATCGAGCGCTATCAGTGTCCGCCTACCACCAGGCCTGCGAGGCTCATTCATGGTCACCTCGGTAGCCGAATCACCGGCCAAAACGAATATTGGTATCGTTAGTGCTGACTCGGGAGTCGCTGAACTCGAAGTCCTGAACCCCACAGTTGAAGTGATTATTGTAAAGCAAGGACAAATTGTTGCGAGTCTAGAAGACATAGAGGGAGATCTGATAGCAATACGAAGACAGCAGCCATGTGCGTCAGTCAATCTCTACTTCTCGCAAACCGATGACATGTCTGACGACGAACGGGCGACCTCGGAGTCAGAAACCACAGACCAAGAAATCGAAGAGTTTCTGAAGAAATTCAATGTGGGTGAACAGTTAGAAAACGAAGAACGCCAACGACTCGGACGACTTCTCAGGAAGTATAGACATCGCTTTGTCTTTGAAGGAGACGAACTAGGTAGAATACCGTTCATCAAACATTCCATTGACACTGAAGACAAGGAACCGGTAATGAGAGGCCCCTATCGGACAGCATATAAGGAGCGTCTGGTGATCGAAGAACACGTGACTGATATGCTTAACAAAGGCATTATCGTTCCGATCGCTTCGGCCTGGGCCAGCCCCGTGGTCATTGTGACGAAGAGAGATCAGAGCCTGCGATTCTGTGTTGACTACCGAGCAGTCAATGCAATCACGAAACCGGATAACTATCCGCTACCACGTCTGGACGACTCTCTGGACCTGCTTGGAAACAGCGATTTGTTCTCGACAATGGATGCTTGCTCAGCATATTGGCAGATTGCCATGGACCCGAATAGCATTGAGAAAACAACATTTATTTGTCACCTTGGCACTTTCGCCTTCCAGTATATGCCCTTCGGGCTGCGAAATGCGCCAGCGACTTGCTCGCGAGCAATGGCCCAGATATTCCGACGCGAGAATCGCCAGATATGCATGATATATCTAGACGACTGCATCACTTTTTCAAGAGGCTTCGACGAACACATCAGAAGATTGGAAATCATTTTAACCCGCATGACGGAAAACGACCTCAAACTCAAGCCTTCCAAGTGCTTTTTCGCCCAGATAAAAGTGTCGTTCCTGGGACATCAGGTGGCGCCAGAGGGCATCAGTCCCGATCCAGAGAGAACAGCCACTCTGGCCAATTACCCGATTCCAGCAAATAAAACTGATGTTCGAGCCTTCCTAGGCTTTACTGGCTTCTATCGCCGACATATAACCAATTATGCCCGAAAAGCGGAAGCACTGTACGAGTTGCTCAAAAATAAGACGGACTTCAACTGGTCAGATAGGCAACAACAAGCGTTCGACGAGCTCAAATCCAATGTGCTCAGCGCACCCGTGTTAGCACATTACGACCCGACGGCAGTATACATCCTGCGCACCGACGCGTCCTATGTGGGATTGGGTGGACACTTAGTGCAATGCCCGACTTGGGACCAGTTCGGTGAACGAAAACTATTTGCATGCTGCAGTCGTACGTTATCAAAGGAAGAGAAAAATTATCCCGTGAGCCACATCGAATGCCTCGCTATTCTCTTCTCGATTGACAAATTCCGGCCCTACCTGTATGGACAGAAGTTTGTCATCGAGACTGATCACCACGCGCTGTGCTTCCTCATGAAAATAAAGGACGCGAATGGGCGCCTGTGTCGATGGGCTCAGATTTTGCAAGGATACGATTTCGAAATCCGATATAATCAAGGGAAGCAGCACTTGGATGCCGACTGTTTATCAAGGTATCCACTCCCAGCTAACGAACAAGACATCAAAAAGGACTTTTTCGACACATTTCTGGACCAACCGGGAGTGTATCTTTTTACGGGAGCGCCAACAGAGGTGTCAGCGCCAGAGAGGGCGGACACCGCTGATTTAAAATCACTTATTGTCCAACACATAGAAGAAGACGCCTATTTTGGCCCCATATTGAAGCAGATCCGCATCAAGAAGGAACCAGAAGTTACACACTCCTTGTATGTGGAGAAGGACTCGATGCTATTCCGTACAGTGCCCGGAAGCACACGGCTGATCGTGTGTGTTCCGACTAAAGCCGTAGCCGAAGTATTGGCTCATTGTCACGACTCTCCATTAAGTGGACACTTCGGTCAGAAGAAAACCTACTCTAAAGTGAAGACCTCATTCTACTGGCCGCACATGGCTCGGGAAGTCAAAGAGTACGTTCAGTCATGTCACCAATGCCAAGTAAGCAAGACCCAGAACACCAAGCCCTATGGCCTAAGGAGACCGCTGCCAATACCAAACGACCCGTTCGAGGCCATAGCAATGGACTGCGTTGGGCCCATACGGCCCACTACTGCGAGCGGAAATCGCTATTTACTGACAATAGTATGTCGCGCAACAAAATATGCGTTCGCCGAACCATTGCCCGATATTGAAGGCACCACTTTAGCTCCAGTTATAGCAGACTACTTTTTGCGGTATGGCATACCTCGAACAGTATTGACCGACCGGGGCCAGAACTTTTTAGGAAGTGAAATCCAAGGGTTGTTCGATGACTACCAGGTCACTCATTTGCGGACAAGCGGCTATAGGCCCAATACTAACGGCCAGAACGAGAATTTCAACAAAACCATCGGAACAGCGTTGCGAGCACTGGCTGATCGGCAAGAGTGGGATTTGACCGCCAAACTGGTGACTTATGCCTATAACGGCGCCCGAAACGAGACGACCGGCTATGAGCCCTACTTTCTGGCCTACGGTGTGCCTCAAAGACAACTATATCATAACCAGTTGGGACTCAATCCGACATGGATTATGTGTGACGAACGCGAAGACGTGCTCGTTGAGCTGGCTAAGGCCCGAATGGCAGCTAAACGAAGTAATGAGAAATCGCAAGCAGCGAACAAGAGATACGACGACCAACGGCGCCAGGATAAGCAGTTCGCAATCGGAGATCAAGTCTTGCTTTATGAGCCGGCCGTCAAGACCAAAGCGGGAGGCAAACTCATGCCCCGGTACTCAGGACCGTATTTAGTGACCGGCCAACTGGCAGCTAACCTCTATCGGATTGGTACGATCACCGGGGAAGGCCGAGTGGCTATCGCTAACGTACAGCGGTTGAAGGACTACTTCCCACGGGTCGGCGACCATTCGGATCTAACAGAGGTTTGTGGCGATGAGCCCATTAACGAAGTGCTAGATTGCTCAGGAGAGGAGACAGCCAGCGAACGGGAGGTCGACACCGACGAGGCGTCAATCGGTTCCACTGACGAGTCAACAGAGTTACTGTCAGCCGGAGACAGGATTGCAATGGGAATCTCGCGCCTTAGACGACAGCCGGAGCGCCTCAAAGACTACGTGTGTTACGTGAACACCGGATTCGAGTCCTCGACCACAGATCATCAGATCGAATAAGTGCACTAATTGTCTCTGAAATGACCTGAGTTTTGATTGAATTAAAACCGATATGATCGGCACCTGAATTTTAAATTCTCTTTTATTAATTACTGAGAGTAAGTTTTCTAACGAATCTAAGCAAAGAGAGAAATTCGCAGCGTAGGAACGACTGGAAGTCAACCGGTTCTCAGCAGCGCTCTGCAGACCATCCGTCGCCATCGAGTGGTATTACACTGATAGAAGTCCTTTGGGCATGTGCTGAGTCAGCGGGACCGACCAGTGAGATGATAGGCCGGCCACCTGCATTGAACTATCGGGATGAAACACTGACCTGGTACTGCTCACTGGCCGTCTGTGTAAATGCACATGTTGAGAGGCGCAGCCTGAATTCAAAAGGTAGTAGACCTGATGGCGACACTCATTCGGAAGGAATCGAGTGTCGTCGGGAACAAAGACCGCAAATAGGGCCGAGGCGTCCCTGAAAATTGAGAGACCTAGTCTGATTTAGACAATGGGACGCTATTGTAAAAGAGATGGGCACATCTGACCTTATGCGGAGAGGTGGACCACACCTGATCAACCATAGAGAGGCCTTCGGGTCTGATTTGAAAATATCCAGAAAAATAACGACTAGTTAGCTAGAATAGCTGGATAAAGTGCTAGAACACTAAACTAATTACGAAGAAATATTAGCTAACGTTGAATAGCAAACGGCGAATTAAAAATTCTTCAGCCCTAATATAGCTTGTCATCTAAGTGTTAGCCAAACTGGAAAGCGATTGAGAATCGATGGGAAAGTAAATTGCATTCTCAAATGCTATAACCAATCGAGAGTGACATCTCGCCTAAAATTTATGGCTATGCCAACGAATTTTCAGCTATCACTCTAGCAGACGAACAGGTAGTGAGACTTATGTAAGGACTCTCGAGAATTGGATGCGCTCCCAGAAGGACATTCAGGTGTTCAACTAGCACTAAGTGCGACTGGCCAACTGAACTAGCACAATGGCCAATAACTCATATTAATGTGTTTCGGTTTGCTCAAAGCTGGCATTAAACAATCGGCTATCAAAAAGCACAACCACCGAAAATTGAATAGCAATTACATCACCTCTTTAGGTGCTAAGGGTCAACCCAATGTGTGCGTGATTGCTCAGAATCAGATAAATAGTCGCTTGGTATAAATAGGCCTCTCCACCAGGGACAGACAGACAATTGCCTAACTGATTAGTGATCGGCTTTGAAGCCTCTTCAGACCGCAAGCCAGTCCGCTCGCCTAACACTATGAAGTCCGACGACCCGATAGTCCGAGCACTCTGTGCCACCTTCGAGATCGCCATAGAAGCCATCGCCGATCAAATCAATCGAGAGGACACGAGTGTCGGCAAGGTGGTCGCCCTCGCTGGTGTCGCCGGAGCCATTCTGGCCACGATGTTGTACGCGCTCACGCGACGACCCCCCGAGTGAAGAAGTGGTGACCACACTAACAGCGCAAGAATGCGAGCGATTATGGACTCAGTCCTGCAAATCACTATTTTAAACATTTGATATTTAATCCTTTTTATTGTAAACAAAAATTGCTTGCTATCGCTGTCACCTAGCTCTGAGAGCCCTACCATTAGCCAATTAAAAGCGCTTTACAAGCCTAACCCTGTTGTTATTTGACCTGACGACTGGCTAACTGAACGGCTCCCAGCCTTGCAATGCTAAGTGAAAGCGTGTGAACCGAGACTCGGCCTAAGCGCTGCCAAAGGGCTAAAACAGTGCAAACAATTGCGTTATCGAAAAATAGTTTTAGGCGCGCATCACGTGATTGCGAATCTCTTCTTTCACAGCAATTGATTGCCAGCAGTTTCGTCAGACCAATAATCATCGAGAAAAGACAAAAATGTCGACCGTTTCGCCTTCAAGAGGTGATAACCAGATGGATCGACTGCTTCGGCGACCACTCCCGCTCAACTGTCCGGTGTCGCGCCTGGACTCGCTGTTGGATAAGCCGAAACCGGGCGGCCGGGCCTATACTATGGCGATGGTGCTCGACAAGTTCCAGAATCTGACCCGACAGCAGGTGACCAGCAAAGCCATCACTCTTAAACGATTGAGAGAAGAAGTCGCGAAGACATTCGACGTCATCCTGGCTGAGGCGAAGGCGGCCGTCGGCCCGGATTACAGAGTGGAGGTATCCATTGATTACATTAAAGAGTCTCTCACCTGTCAGACCGCCAACTGCGGCAAAATCACGCACCGACTCACGCAATGCCATGTCACGGGCCAACTGGCAGTGGACGGAAGCCACACGTTCTGCTACAAATGCGCGGCCAGAACCGATCGTCAGCGGAAGTGCGGCGGCCACGAAGGGGATGGACATAAGAGGCAGTTCTCTATCGGCCCGGCTTACGGGGAATTCCTGCCAGTGGAACCAATCCACATCCTATTGGCCGACATCGGCGTGTATCGTTGTGGTCGATGTAATGAAACCATGAACGTCAAAGACTACCCCAGCCATGAGAAAGCCCACGAAACCCGGCCGGCGCGCGGCAAAGGAGGGAAGAAGAGTCCGAAAGGGAAGAAAGTGGAGACCACCAAAGTCGAAAAGATCGCCGCCGAGCGCGAAGATGAGGACGAAGCGAAGCCACCATCGAAGAAACGAGAGAAGAACCTGTTCGACACGAGCTCTGAGTCTGAAGCTAGCCAAGAGGGCAGGGCCAAACCCAAAAAGGTGAAATGGACCAAGGGTGGAGAAACTTCGACCACAAAGCCGGCCACTGTGACTAAGCAGTCACTTCTCAAGGCGCCGAAGGCTACAGTTACGGCTCAGCAGCCACTCGCGGAAGACTCGGAGCCAACTACTATCGCCAAAGAGCCAACAACGGGAGCAGTGCAACCGCCAACGCCACTAAAAGAGTCGGCCGAAGGGACCGGTGAACCACCGCTGGTAGTAAGGAAGCCGTCGCCAGCGAAGGAGGTGCCAGCCGCAACAAAGGCGTCGGTGGCAGAAAAGCCGTTACTGTTTGTCGAAGATTCAAACGCAAGTATTGCCTCAATGACATCCACGACACCGAAGGTGCTTATCCGGGCCCCGGCAACAGTCCCGAAGAGACGAGACGACTGGGTTGCCGAAGCGGCAGTGTTGCGAAACAACAACGAGATGCTGTTAGCACAGAATGCCGAACTGATTGGAGAGATCGCCGAGTGGAGGGCCAGAGTCGAACAACTGGATGGTCAGCTGCGAGCCGCCAGAAGCAAAGCTAATGCTGAAGAAGAGAAAGCCACAAAGATGAAGAGCGAACGCGACGCGGCTAACAGACGGGCGGATCTGTGGCAGAAGAGCGCTTCCCAGACACCGAAGGCTAGTCCCGCCACGCAAGCGATGTTCAGTTCCGCGAACCAGCTCACGCCGCAGAAGAACTACGAGATGGCCCGACAGGCCGCACGAGACTACTCCCAGTTGGCTCACGACGCTGTCGAAGTAGTTCGGGCTCAGACAACCCAACTGCAGAGTGCCCACTCGGAGATGATACTCCATAAGGTGACCATGAGTGGGGAAAGATCCAGAAGTGAACGCCAGACGGCAGTCACCCGAGCGGTCTGTGCCAAGACTCTCCCGCCCATCCGAATCGTGGCCAGCACGGGCTCTCGACAATGGCCATCGGACCGGGACGACAACGGAAACTTCAAAGTGACTGTGAATGGGAACTTCGATGGGCAGAAGAAGGAAGAGAAGAGTCACACATTCAGAGGTCCGATGGCCAAACAAACGACAAGAGTCAGCGAGTTTATGAGAACTCAATTGGCACCACTGATGAAGACCAAACTTCGTGACATCGCGCTCGTGGCCGCCTCGATACAAATCGTGCCCTACACTGAAGGCAACCAACACTTCACACTCGACCGGCTGACCACCAACCCTGATCACCTGGTGCTGACCGCGATGAACATCGATGACATCGAACAGTTGTGGAATATCCCAATCCGTCAGCAGCTCGAAGAAGGCAATAGACCGGTGATTAAAGCGAGCCGTCACTTTGAAGTGGATTTGCTCGCTCCGACTGTGCCCGCATTACACGGAACAACCGAAGGCACTGTGCCGGAGGTCGATGTGGTCCCCGCTAATCGAGAGCAACTCAAGTATCTCAACGAATACGAGTCCGCACATAGAAGACTCCAATGTACGGATGCGTTGGCCACAGCCAAGGCCGAGATCGGCTATCACAAGCAGTATAAAGCAGTGTACAACGATATGCTCAAGAAGTTCGAAGAAACTAATCGAGTCATAACCGAGCGGTACGCGCCTCACGGTTTGCTGGCACCCAAACCAACACGTGGTGTGGCACTGAGCGATCTCAGTGCAGCGCTGAGCGCCATTGAGGTCGGCCCGTCATCAGTGGCCTATATGCCGTCCACGAGTGGTGAAGCGCCGCAGTGGGGAACCGGCATCGCCATCAAGACTGAAGAGACCAATGACGATCACAAGGACTGGGCTGAGGCCCATCTCTTGAGTATGGGACTCAGCCAACAGTCAGTCGACAGTTCCGAAACGGTTCAGGTAAGGGCGTCATCGGTTGCGGCCAACCGCGAGCCGGGTGACGGCGACGACAACGAAGACAAGAGCGACGAGGAAGAGGTCCAATACCTGGGTATCGCCGGCAAAGACGCGGAACAACCAAATAAACCGCGCTGAGGACACGCGGCGCCGAGAGGGCGGAAATCTGAAGCGCGGACGGCATTCAACCCGCTCTCGACATATATTTAGACATTCATATCCATAGTATTCGTTGGTTTAAA
>JAQGBE010001611.1:0-10543 GCA_034698225.1 Scheloribates latipes | reverse complement strand
CGATAATCGGTTTATCTTGTTCATGCATTGAGATGAGCGAGTTGGTCGAGTGCAGAAGCGAGCTTGCTCACTAGTAAATTGAATCCATTTTTGTGTAAATCTGTTTTTATTCTCTTTATAATAAAAATCAAACAAAAGTTGGGAAACGAATAGAAAACATATTAATTATTCAGTGAGTGGTTCCGAACCGGGAATGACATTCAGAACTTGTGATACAATTCGTGTAATCAAACGGTTTTAAATAATATCGACAGCAATGGTTGGAAAGACTAATCCGACACCGATTTGGCGACGAATATGTTATGCGAATAACATCGAGCAATAAAAAGCCAGTTATGAGAGCAGTTAGAAGACGTCGGCAATAAAATTATGCAAAACTGTGTGCGAAATAAGTGTTGAGTGCATTAGCAGTGATAGTAATGGCAGCGGAAAAAGTCGGGAATTTTTAGTCTTTACCGGCGATGAGTTGGCACTCAGAGAAATATCACTCATTCAATGGTTGTATATATTCAGACAAATTGAAAATATTTTTATATTTTTCTTTCGAAATGCCTCCAAATCTGTTTGTCAGGGTTGGCCACCACAGGCAGCTCAGGGCAAGCCTCGGCTCATGTTGTGGTTGAACAATGGCCGGGTAATTGTGCGCAGTCTAGACACAAGCAGAGCCACAAATGCCGGCTAATTAATCACCAGTGCAAGTCTAGCCTAATTAATCAAGCAGTAGATTCGGTCGGCAGTCTGGCCAACACTGACTGCTAACTCAAAGGCATCGTTGCTTTTGATAGCAGTCGGAGATGGAGAGTAAGGCAATAAGTTAGTGTTGGTAAGTGATGTCTGGCCAATGAGCGAGGCCAATCCAGGCCAACCCAGGCCAATCCGAGCCAATTCGAAATTTCAAAAGAAACAAAAATCTAATTCAAAACTCGTTGTAAATCGCGGCATAAAATCGTGTGTCTCGTTGAGGCCACTCCAGAGCCGGAGCCGAACCGCCCGACTGACTGAGTGACTGGCAGTCTGTGTGCCAGCGCTCAGGAAATGTGTCCCAAAGGAGTATTCATTTATATTTTTTCTTCATTCTTCTCGTTTTGATTCTTATTCTCCGACTCTTTTCGTTGCCTTTCATTAGAGATATAAATCTCGCGATTCTTTTCTGGCTTCAGATTCTGTAATTGAAATTCCGCCGCCTTTTTCAAAAGGAAAATATTAGCCTGTTATGTGTTTGGCAATTAATCTGGCACACTTTCTCGCGAAATGTCCAATAATTGAATTAATTTTTGTTCTTGCTTGAAAAACAGTGCACGAAATTCGACAAAATGTAGCGAAAACTCAAATTATTAATGACTTTTAGTCGGAATAATATTTTAATTTCGTCTCAAAATTTAATTAAATTTTACTAAACATTTTTCACTATTTGCCAAGATGATTGTGCATCACTCCAAGCCATCCAGAGATAATTCGCAGCGATTTCTGCTACTCTTGATTAATGTCTGGCAATTAAAGTTAAATTTTCAAAATTACTGACAAACAAAACAAGATAAGCTATCTAATTCAATATGAATTGATGCGAACACCATGCTAATTGGCAGAGAATGTAATCTGGCTAATACTATTTTTGTACTGCGTATGCCAAATTAAGCATGGAGAAAAGAGCATTACCATAAAATCTCGTCTATTATCCTCCCCTTATGGAAATGACTTTGATTTTCATACCAAATAATATTTTCTTTCTATATGCGAGGGTAAATAACTCCGATTACACGGTATCTAGCCGAAGCCGGTCAAATGGAACAAGATCATTGGAATAGACAGAGCGGACGGTAAATACATTTTCATATTTGGTTCGCGCAATCATTGCCTATTCAGTGGTCGTTTGAATTGGAAATCTCTTTCACAATAAATAAGAAATCGTTCGCCGAAATACATAAACGTATGCATCGACTCAAACAAAAATTGTGCCAAAAGTGCCTAAAAATTCTTTACATAAAGAGCTGTTAAAAAACAAATTCGTGTTTGAATAGACTGTTCCGCCGGCAGTGACGGCACTCCTGAGAGCCGACTCTTATTTATTCTGTGCTCCGAAATATGCATACAATTTGTATATAAAATTCTTTCCTCTCCGACAACCCGAATGTCTATCTGTCTGTCAGGGATGGCCAGACTCGAGCACAGCAGCAACTAGTTTGCTAAGCCATATGAAAATTGCCGGTGAGCCCGGCTAATCCCCAATTAGAATATTAGTCAACCGAAAGAGGGTTTCACTATTTGTTTAAGTCCAGAACCCATATTCTGAGTATAGCTGAGATGGCGAGTGTTGGTTCGTTCAGGTGTCCCCTTATTATTGTAAATTCTGTGGGAATACGAGACTTACGACTCTTCGTCTCCGCTATATGTTTATGCGTTAACGTGAATCCAATGCAATGCAAATTAGTCTATCGATAGCTGTGTTGTGCGAAGTGTGCGGAAAAAGTGTTGCCAATTCTGGTGCGCCGAACAGCAGCTCAGGTAAGCGCTCGGCTCACAGGCACTCAGTTATGATTGCATTGAATAAATTTGCGACCGATCTCTCACTTGTAGGCAAATCCATCACTCCATGGACAAGAGCATATTCATCCGGACACAATTCTTCAATTGTTTCCTAGATAAGTGTTTCCTAAAAGACCTGGATTATAGGCGTAGAAAGACCTTGAGTGTCATTACTTGCTAAGTTGGCTCTGTGTTGGCATTAAGCAGATTGCAGGGACTGTTGGGTTCCGTTGGATTGCGAACTTCCCATTCGGCACAAAAATTTTAAGCCCTTTTCCAATGGATTTGGAGTGAAAACGAAATTTTTTATTCCTTCTCTACTATTCTAGAGATAAGTAGTGCTAAAAATAAAGTGCAATTGAATCGAGTCTTTAGTCTTTAGTGTTTGTAAGACAAGAGAGTGAGTGAGTGTGTGTTCGCCCGAACTCTTCGCCTAACCTTTCCGTCTATCGATCTGACAGTCGAGAGCCGACCGAAAATTACAGAATTATATTCCGCATATCTCGCTATTGATTACCTTTAGATTCATATTCGCCTTAAATGTCGTCAAATATTTAAATCCGGGATCGAAATGCTATATCCATTTGCGAGCTCGGCTTCGATCCGCGCTTATAGGCCTTCCGCAGTCACACAAACACTGACAGAGCGATACAGAATCGCAGAATCGCTTTCACTCACAGAATTTTTCGCCGCAAATTCATTGTTAAACTCTTTCTTTTGTTATGTTCGAGATTATAGTTTACTAGACTTTTATCCCGAGCACTGATACTGCAGAGCACAGCACTGGTGAAGTCGGCTCAGGGATGGCTTCGACTGGTTTTCCACGGTAATGAACTGTTTGGGTGGTGTTTGTGACCATTTCCTATGGTAAATGCATCGATCAAATGACATTATAAAAATGTGGTCATCAAGGAGAGTCCGAATTTCAATGCTTGGACTGGTTGTGATGAGGCCTTCCACTAGTCATCCCTGTCTGAGCGCGAAATGCAATGTCGGCACTGACTGAGACAGTAAATGCAGAGATATTAGTCTTTGGAGCTCCGGTTGGCTATCAGTGCACAGGCAGTGACCAAATCTAGAGATATATCGGACACAACTTTTAACACTTACGACCACTTAGTCTATTGACCGCCGGCTCCGAAGTCACACATCTTTTGATGGATGAAAAGAGTAAATCGAGACTCCGCTGGATATTTAGCTCTGTTTAACTTGCTCATTCATCTAATGGACAGGCAAGACGAGCGTCGCTAATGAAATGGACCTGGCAGAGTGGAAATGAGTTGGCTAATGACCAACAAATTGGAGGGTGACTCTGCCAACTCGCTAATATATCACGATTATGATAGAGGATTAGCTCATCCGAGGGTCAGATATCGATTCGAAGACAGTTTTATGGCTCTCAAAAACGACTACACTTTTTCTGATTCGGATGTCAGACAAGGAATCAATTTTGTTGTGCCTTTCGCTCGACTAATAACTAATTCAATAGCAGTGAAAATCAATGCCTTCTTTAGGTTTCCACTGATTTATAACTTATATAACGAAAAGTCTATTTCTTTTAACGAACACTGAGTGGGAGAACGGAGTGATTGAGAAATGATTTGTCATTTTTCATGTAATTTTGCAAAAATTTTGTGTCGACACAGAATATCGCAGAATATTCTCTTTTAAATTCTGGCTCTCTTTACAAATGTGTGTCTGAAATCTGAGACCAATTGAAAGCCCAGAAAAATTTGAAACTTGTTCGCTTAAAATATAAAATCCATATTCATTCGGTTTGCGCTGAATTAGTGGGTAAATAAGCAAGATCATTACCGGGTTATTGATCGTAAAGGCGTTATTTGGCAATTCTGGCTTGTTAAATGGCAATTACAGTGGCCTGAAATGACCAGGAACCAGGCAATAATACGTTAAAATTTAAACAGGAAACGCGAGTCAATAAACAATTCATCATGATGTGATGTGAGCTTGATCACATCTCTCTTTGAGTCTCTACAAAACTCAATAACGCGGATCCTTTTTCTCGGACAAGAATTTTCTGTTGCGATCGATATTAATGGGTATAAAACGGGTAAAAAACTGTTCGTTCAATTGGACTCTTGGAATGTCTCAACATTTTTAACGGCTATTATTCTTAATAAAGAAGTTTTATTACAACAACGATAACAATGAGAAACAAAAGTCACAAACAGTTTGGGAGCGAAAAGTTTATTATTATTTTTATTATTATTGTGTTGTTATTGTTGTTCAAAAATTTGTGTCGAAATTATCACCAAAACTGGCCATAAGTAGAGGCCATTAACAATCTAGCTTTAGACGAGCTCTAGCTAGGTGCCTCTAGGAGACTATTACTAGATAAATAGATTTTCAACATTAGATTAGCTGGATAATGCGATTTGGGCTGGTCTTGGTGAAATATTCATTTTATTTGCTCCTAACTGCCAATCGATTCACGAGAATATTATTTTACTTCTCGAGCCGATTGACATGTTATGGTTGGCCAGCAGTAGGTTAACTATAATTTTTAACTTTTCGACAAATATCCGGACACATAAATTGACTAGGGAAGTTTCATGAAGACAGCTAGATTAAATTATCTTATAAAATAGAGCACAAAACACGATTGATGTTTATGTTGTTTATGTTTATTCACATTACGATTGTGGCCAACCCTAAAATGCTATCATTTATTTACAGCGCTTTTTTGCCTAAAAATTTTTGAATAAATAAAATCGTTTACAACGGAATCCAATAAAGAATAGCCAAACTATTCCACTGTCTGTGTGTCTGTGGTAGGAGTCGATGGCAAACACAGAGAGAGAATAAAAGCTTATATTCTTTTGTCACTAAATTATTTATATCTTACACAATATTCTGGAAGCGAAGACTTGACTGCCAAATATATATATTGTATAAAATGGCGATCGATTTAACTTATCTATCCATCTGGTAATTGGTCCGATAATCACCACCAAGGTGAACCATTACTGCAATTGACCCGTTCGGCCGTTGAATGCAAATTCAGGCATCAATTGGTCGCTTCACTGGCTTTCGTGAGCACTCATGAGTCTCATTAATACCAATCCATTAATCGATTCTAATCTAGAATCCCAACGACTACTCACTCAGACTTAATCTGCCGATGAATTAACAAAAGACAATCTTGTTTAATCAATCTCTAAAGCGATCACCAAGCTCGTCGAGGGCCGAATATTTTGGCACATCTTGTAACACATAATTATATGAAATCACAACTAAAATCTAAGTTTTCAAAATACCAATTTTTACCTCATATTGTAAACTTTTTTGGCGTGAATATAGAGCTAATAATCTAGCTCAATAATTAAGACATCAGGTCATTAGCCGTCACGACATTAGAGGTATTAATTCTTTGACATTAAGTATGATAAATTATTGAATTAGCCGGTTAGAGGCTATTATTGGTTGAGACCATTATTATGAATATTACGGCCTAATGAGTGGAACCGTCGTTAACATTGTGGCTCAGAATTGGCTCAGAATTAACATTTTTATTGAATAACGTCTACAATATTTCTCGTCTCAAAATAGACTGCGTTTAGTTGAGACGGGTTTATGTGATTGGACGTAAAGGACATATATATCTCATACATCGCCAGTTATACCAGTCTATGGAGATCTTGGTGGTAGTGCGTGATTATCGGTAGGCGAATAACAAATAGCATATTCTGTACGCTTTGGCCGGTCGGGCATAAAATAGCTGTTGTGTTGGGCCGCACAGCACATCAGAGCAGAGCACAGCACACAATCTGCTTAATTATCGGCTCAGGCGCTATAATAACGGACCGAAGCGATGCAATCCTATTACCGATGGACTACACGAGCAGACCGTAAGACATATCGCATACACATTAATGCACTGCAATCACACTTAACGACAGGTATTTATGATTATATGCAACGGCAGAACAGAACAGCAGTAATCGAGTCGATCGCTGACAACTCGATCGCAACTCAATGCACAATCATATCTCAGTGTATGGCCTCTCCGAGGCATACGTACGGCCGATAGTATGGTATGTCTGCTCTGAGCACTCCCTTCCCTATTGTCACAGCACTCGAACAGATAGAGAGAAAACAAGCAAAAGAAAAGTTATCCAACACTTGGCATAAAAAAAGTGAAGCGCTTTTGTGGTTTGGCTATGCGAGAGGTGAGGCTATGCAAGGTGGCCAACAACAAATCACCTAGTAATTGCTAAATTGCTAGTTTCCTAGTTGCTAATAGTTGCTATTAGCGTGTGACTGAGAGCGAGATAAGGCCGACCAGAGTGTAGATCAGGTCAGTTACGTCGGCTGACAAATGAAACATTGATAGGATTGGCCGCGCATTTGTCGAGCCGTTCTTCGGCCGGACGTCAACAGAGTTATTGTCAATCGATTTACTCACCAGTTATGGCAAACAACTTATCTGCCGATCGCCGCCAATAACACTCACACTCACTATCTCTGTGTTATAGCCGTCGCGAACGCAATCACAGAACCAAATCTCTCTTCTGTTCCACTGCTTTGACTGATATCTCTTCTCTGACTTGTGTTCCGTTCGGATCCGTTTATTACGGATAATAGGAGAGGAAAGCCATCGGAAAACTTGTCTCTAATTTCAGTCGATTTCGTCGATAAGTCTATTAATAGGATAAACAAATTAATCT
Source organism: Scheloribates latipes (assembly GCA_034698225.1). Classification (NCBI taxonomy): domain Eukaryota; kingdom Metazoa; phylum Arthropoda; class Arachnida; order Sarcoptiformes; family Scheloribatidae; genus Scheloribates; species Scheloribates pallidulus. The sequence goes on along the minus strand of JAQGBE010001611.1, from coordinate 3,332 downwards.
TCGCTTTTCTCTTAATCTGCTTTTCGGTGAATAGTTTACCGAATCGTACAGAGAATTCTTGATATTCTTCAGTCGTGTCGATAGTCGTGGGCGAAAAAAATGTAGCGAAAAATTCAATTTATTAAACACTTTTAACTTTAGACAAGAATTTCGTTTTTCATCCGAAAAGATCGATAAAAACTTTTCTCTCTATCACTTCTCTCCTCCGACCGTCAGTTCCTAATGAATTTGATTTGAATGCGATGTTTGAAAAGCGATCGGAATTCACAATAAAATTCTTCTCATTTATTGGTAATGAACTTCACTTTTGAGGCCCAATATCGCCAACTATTGTCACAGACATCGAGTGCCGCACAATATCTCTGTTCGGCTTCTGTTCTAAAAGCAATTCAATACACGTCTTGTGTTCTCATCTCTTGTGTGCCGACACCCAAAAGAAATGATGAGAAACAGTGTGAGAGCGCAGAGAATGAGAGGAAAAAGTTATTTCATTTCGTCAATTGACGCCAACACTGGAGCTCTGGCTCTGGCCGTACGGTCTGAGTGGCCGATCGGATGCCGACCATTGAGAGAGTGCTTAAGTGGCGCACAAATGAATGGATACAAAAGCCGAGAGACACACAACACATAGAGAGTGAGGTCTGGAGGCGAGCGCTGACTGCGATTCGGTCGCCAGTGCTGTGAAGCACACAATTCAATGTCTGTTTGCTGGCGATAGACAGTCGGCTGAGCGCTGGCACTGGCGTTCGGGCACCGGCTCTGGCGTCGGCTCATGCGTTAGTCGAGCCGAAGACCGATCAGCACTCAGTGCACGCTATGTTCGATACGACACACACTTCTCCTGTCCTCGTCTGTACAGTCTGTATAGTCTTCTGCAATGACCCGAAGATATTATTAGTTTTGCTTTTAATGAAATGAAATGAAATATACTTTTGTTTCGACTCGTCTTCTCTTCTCGAAACGATAGGACAATCGTCGAAGAGATCAATCGCTAATTGACTTCGGAGTCGGAAACGAATGAACGTTTGGCTCAAAACAAATAGTTTATTAGTTTTGTAGACGAAAATTCAATTCGAATTCAATTGAAAACATATTTTCTACAGAATTCTGTAGTAATTCCTTGTGTTTCGGCTATTCCTCGGCTAAGGACAGGATTCCGATCCGATCCTTAATATCTGTCTATAGTTTAGATAATTTAAGTAAAAAAGGTTTTTCCTCTTCAATGACTTTTCTGGTCTCTCTCTCTCTCTCTCTCTCTCTCTCTCTCTCTCTCTCTCTCTCTCTCTGTCTCTCTCTCTCTCTTTCATGTCTTCCTTCAGTTTTTGAATCAGATTTTAAGAGCATATCAGAGAAGAGGATAGAAATCATTGAATCGTTTCGCGAAATCGCTATTAAACCAAATGTATATAAAAATCATTTGTTGACTGAAAAAGCTTTTTATTCTCGACTATTGATACGTAGAAAAGTATTTTGTCTGATATTAAAGCCCTGTCTCTACAGGCCTGGCATCAGTCGCTCTCAACGATCGCGCCATTAATTTGCATAATAATTACACTCGTCTTACATCACAAGCCAAGCCAAGTGGCATATTATCAAGATATCAATAAATTGCCAATTATTACCCGCTATGCCTCATCAACAGCAGCCACTCTATCTAGGTCAATGCACGTTAAAGCAGCTTGTTAATATTAGTGCCAATTTTGTTCGAGTGCGTACAGAATGTGGCAAAATGCCAAAATGTGTGTGACATTACAGGCTGAATGGCATTGGTGTGTTTTGCTACTTGACATTTTTGTATATTTGTTTGCTTTAACGTCTATTTTGCTGGCTTATTCCCCACAGTGCTATCCTGGTCACCTACAGCTAATATTATCGATGCCAATCAGCGTTGACGATGACATTTGCACAATGAAAATGCTATCAAAAAATATTAGACTTATTTCTCATCTCTTCTGTTCCTCTATTATAAGCGAGAAATAACCGAATGATAAGAATATTTGACGAATACTTTCGTTGAGAAATTAATTTCTTCGCTCCTATTGTGTTGTAATGTATTTTATGCGATGCCGTAAATGTGTTCATCGATTCAAGAATTTGAAGAATAATTTTTCATTTGAATACTCAGAACAGATATAATACAGTTATGCCATTAAAAGCCCGATTCAGTGCGCAAGATATAGACCAAACCCAACTTGTTTTGCTTGCTTTTCCCAACAGAAATCATTATTTAATGAAAATTTCTGCTGGATTACAAGCTCTGGTTGGTTTTGAGTCACGAGATTAGCAGTTAATCACCAATTAAGCACGTTAATCCCTGAGACCAGCTTGGTTATGTCACATAAATAATAATAATTATTAGAAAATTTCAGTTCAAATCCATATCCAAGTGCTCTCTCATCCATCCGTTTGCCGACCGAACCGATCAATATCTCACTTCTCATAATTGCAGATCTGTTTGAATACATAAGTCATCCAAAAATTATAATAATATTTAAATATCGTTTATAAAATGAGATATATTCAGATGAGATGCGATTATATGATGATCTAGATCAGATCTAGATCCAGATATCTGGCACCAAACGCCACTTTTCAAAGTGTTCATCGAATCGAATCGGTTTCGCCAACACTTGAAGTCTCTCTCAGTTTTCAATTGATTGAAAATAGTATTGAATTTTGTGAAAAATATTTATTTAATATTGAATTTTTAACTTTGCTTTCAATTGACAGCTCTATTGATATACAAAAGTTAGATATTGGTAACATAATTATCATGATAAAACGTTTTATACATATCTGAGGAGTATAGGTCCGAAAATACATTTTAACCGTGTGCATTTTATAGTATCAAATACATTTATAATTGTATAACATGTATAATTATCGTTAACGTATAACAGGAATTAGAAGACTCAAATTTACTTTGTATCATCAGGACATATAGAATTGAATTGTCATCATGTTGAAATTTAAACAATTTCGTTTTGTCTAGAACACAATTTTCGATAGATTTATGATTTATAAAATAGAATTAATTCGGAATTCAATAACCCAACAAAAGTCAGATGGAGCTCAAATTCGGATGATCCAATTAGCTTGCTAAATTAGATTGAATAAAATGCTTTTAAAAAGGCGAGGGTCGCTAAATGTTATTTGTAGAGTGCAATGAGCAAGCTAATTGATTCAATTCAGAGTGAAAAGTTTGGGGTAAGTATTGAATAGATCTTTGAGCAGTCGATGTCGGGCACCGATTGTCGGTACAGATACGGACACCTCTCGTGCTCTTCGAAGCCCAGTTCGCGAGCCATTTCGACGGCCGACTCGTTGACGTC
>JAQGBE010001610.1:0-10547 GCA_034698225.1 Scheloribates latipes | reverse complement strand
GACGGACGTCTGTGTTGTCCAGTCGGGCCACAGACTGGTGGAGGACCCCGTGGTCTGAAGACCACAGAAACCGGAAGTGTGCGGTAACGCACCCTTCCATATGGCACACAATCTCTATCTTTCATTATCGGGATTTGACGGCAACGCAGAGGACAGACACTGGCCTTCGCTAATACAGAGAGTAATGCAGAGCACAATATATTTAGCGCCGGATTCGTGTGCTATAGCGCACAGGGAATGCCAATGGGATGCTGTGCTGTGCTGTGCGTTAGCCGCCACTAAAAGCAAACCCGATTGATTGAATTGTGCACTAATCAAGGATATCATTCAATTGTGCATTACTTCAATGTAAAGTCGATTCCCTTTCTCTATACGCACAGAATATTCTTATCGTACGTATTGGCCGAACAGAACAACACTTCAATTCACAGCTCTATCTGACGGCAGTAGCACTCGAAACAACACTTTTGCCACTCATTTCGAGGGATTATTTTTAGTCAACTTATATTTGACATTAAATTATTTCTCTCCTAAAATACATGTTTTGTTTGAATTATATATTTATCCTCAAATAAAAGCCGCTTTTATTATACGCGAATTCTTTCAATGAGTTTCGTTTCGTTTTAGTCTCGGAATATATTAATCAAAATTATTTGTTTACACAGATTTTGGTCCTCTCTTTCGGCTCTTTTGACTAAATAGAATTATTTTTTATTTATTGCAATATTTTCGCTGAGAATATGCTTTTCTACCAAATTCTTCATATGTCAGACGACTTCCAGCACGAGCTCACACTTGGCTTTCGTCACTCGTCTCCAACTTAAAGACTTATTTATCATTAGTTTCATTTATAATTGTAGCGCAAAGACAAACAAAAGGATCAATTGGTTGAGTGATTGGTGGCTATAATAAGATCGGATGCAATCACTGGCATCGCATCTCTCGGCCTATCGATCGCATTGCCATAAAAAATTTCAATTAAATTATTTAAGGCATAGACGCAGACCTCAAGTGACCCATCGATGCAAAGGTAAACCCGAAAACGATTAGTGGTTTTTCTTCAGTTTGTTTTGTATCGTTAGTGACAACAAATGCGTTTTTCGTGATCTCATTCAGAGAACAGCAGAACATAGAAAAAGTATACTTTTCGGTTGGCAATGCTTGTCAATGGCTGACCACTACTGCCAGTGCCCACTGACACAGCTCTACATTTTTCGTGTGTCCACTGGTTTTCCGACTGCTGGCAGTCAGTCGATGCCATGTCTGCAGTCGGCAGACAAAAAGATAGCCCAAGTTTTAAGCAAATATAATGCAAGCCTTATATTGAAAGTCGCGTTTCCTAAGGAAGTGATCGCTATGTGGCCAACCGGTCCAATAACAGACACAGCCAGCCGTCCAGTGCTTCGCCGGTGCAGTGATCGCCAAATCCCATGAAATCTCCTTTTCTGCTCAGAGTATTAGTCAGGTATTGGATTGTAACTCCAAACGACTGATCACTTTTGCATTTGGCGGACCGAAATTCAGAGTTACATCTGATTTAGCAAACAAAACAAAAATTGCTAGATTGTTGTGCACTTGGACTCACACCAGCCGTGAGTTATGCTCACATAATAACCGATCGGATGAGAAGAACAAAAAACAGAGAGAAATAAAATTAATTACTTGTGAATGTATGTGCGGTTTTGTGCACAGTTCGCACATCGAGTCCTGTGGCCGAACGTCATAACAAATGGCTCTTCAAATAAGTTTCCGTCAAATACATACGAAGACATTTCGCTTTCTCATTGTGTGTCTGATAGAGAAGAAGCGAATCGCTCTTTGAAATGCAATCCAACGGTTGGGTCCGACGAGACGCTAAATACTGGCCATCGCTTCATAACATAATCTGTGAGTTTCATCCATCGATTGGCAATCAATTGTCCAAAAAAGGAGAGTATAATTCAATTCCGCGGCAGAAGAACATTAAGTCTTTTGGTTCGGACAATAAACTAAAACAAATGTTCTGTTATTTTTATGGCCTTTTCGTTCTCACTGTTCACAACGCCAGAGATAGAAACGGAGAGTAAAGAAAGTGTTTTAATAAAATAATATCGACGCACAAGAATACAAAATATGAAATCTCCTAATCTTATCGATCATCGTGTCATAAAAAGATGGAATATTGGCTCTAATGATAGCTTGTCATTGCATTCGCTCGACTGACACACACTCGCAGAGAGTGTCAATGAAGTGCCACACAAGACAGGCATCCGAGCGATCGCTGTTCACGCACTACACCAGCGATGTTAGCGCCGAATTAATTTTATAATGTGCTCGCTATCACAATATACCATCATTTTGTGGCCATCTAGCTAAGATATACTTGTTTATTCACCGCTAGCAAGTTCATTAAAACTTGATAATGTAAAAAACAATTTGAAGAAAATTGATTTCACATGATCATTATGAAAATTGACTACAAATTATGTACTAGAATAAATTATAAAATATTGTTTCATACTATGGTAAGCTGTCTATCGACCCAAGGCTATAGATTAACTGGTTGTTTGGTATGCGATCAATGAGTACGAGAGGAAGAGAGAGAAAAAAATATGACAATTAAAGGCAGACATTAAATAACGCTTTCATCGAATCGACTGACGATTATATGTATAGCCAAGCGATGGATCATTAAATTGTGAACTCAAAAAAGTCTTGTTTGGTATGACGTCTACGGCCGCTGTCTATTGTCCATCAGTCGAGTGGCGGTCCGTTCAGACAAATGTGTTTTGCCTGCAATACAACTGTTGTCCGACAGTGAAACATAATTTTCGTTAAATATCTGATCAAATCGCGAGACTATCTATAAATAAAACAGATTTTTATTTGAGTTAAAAAACACTCAAAAAGTGGTCCTTTGGTTGTATCAAAACAATGACTCGATTATGAAATAATAACCATTATTTATAAATATTGTTTTCGCCCCCGAAAACACTGATCGCCAGACCTTTGATTGCAAATGAATTTATCAATCAATGTATTGAATCGAAAATCAATACTCACAATAATTTTTTTGTGAAATATTCCAGCAAAAAAAATAATAGATAATGCATTGCATGCAAGCCAAGGCTCAGTGGGTATGGTATGGCCTCCGAGTGGGAGCTCCAGAGCACAAGAAATGGCCGAAAAGCACTCGGATAGTAAACAAGCAATAATTTGGTGGCAGAAATCCTGGTTTGAAATATATGACAAAATTGGTGGCAATAAATATAATATAAGCTTATGATTCAATTGATCAACAAAACAGTAGTCAATGTATGACATGAATTGTTTATTCCTCGATATTTGTGTTGTTGGCCTCGCCGTTGACTACCGTTCCGTTCGATTCCTATTCGGCGCTATTCTTCTGCTGCGATATTGACCGAACAAAATAAAAATCATCGGATTTTTCATCAATAATTAAAATAACAATTTCTGAGTGCACTACTGAATGGCCGATCAGTAGGTGTATGGTTGGAGAGTGTCTATGGATTATGAGACATAAGCCGAGGCCTTGCATCGCACGGATCAGACATTGCAATACCTCTTCGCGTCACTACTTTTCCACGAATTCTTATGAATAATTTGGAGCCAAAAGTGTTCATTCAAAGAACTGAGAGATATATTTGTCTTGTTCTGGGAAATTGTTTGCCACTGAATTGGCCCTATTCAATCTTGTCTGCAACAACAAGCTTGGTGATGTGAGCAAGCTCATTACGTCAGACACATCGCCCGTAGAGTTAATTGCAAATTATTCGCCACTATTTTCCACACAGATTATGGTCTCTTAAATGAGTCGTCGTTTGTGACGTAAATCTTTACTCTCAGACTCTATCTGAGACTCACTTTTCACTCCTCGTCTGTCTCTTAAATACAGAAGAGTTTTTGGTTAGACTCACAAAACTGATTATTTATCGTCGATTGCATAACACAATAGTAGAGTCGGGCATATCATAGCAACCAAGGATTTTTGCTGCGACTCCCGAAACACGTATTGATCTGTCAGAGTGTGAGCCGATCTGTGCATAACTCAAGGCAGTTGAGTGCCAGGAGCCGTCAGCCATGAGCCATGAGCCTAGGTCATTTCCAAGTTCTAACACGTTCGGCTAAATTATTTGAAAAGTCATTCGCAGTGTAATACACAATAAATTATCTGCTCTTTTCGTGTTTAACTCAAAACAGAACAGCCATTGCCGGCGCTGACGCTCTCTCCCAGCTCTCCATCCGTCCCTTCCGTCTGCCTCTCCATCGCTCTCTGGTTTGGGCCACACATTCCATCGCCCGTTACCAGCAATCGTTTGGCATTAACCAGCAATAGAAAAACAAAACAACTTATTCAGTGCTCGTTATAGATGTGTCGAGGTGAACTGCCAGGCCAGAGCTTGTTAAATATTAATAGATTAGAGCAGCTAGGTCACTGTCAGGCCAGCGAGACATCAAAATCGATTTCCAAGTTCATCAGAAGTCAGCGATTGAACACAATTTTTGTCTGTTTGTGCACAACAGACACAAAAATCTCTGTTTTTGCTGTTTTGTTGGATTCAGAGAAATGTCTGATTAATTATTTTAATTACACTAATTAGAAAGTATTGCTTATATTTGTATCTGTTTTTTTGCTGCACAGAGAAGACGTGTCATTAAGATTGTGATAAAACACGAGTCAATGAATTAGGCCTTAATTTGAGGCCAAACTCAGTCAGACTGAGAATAAGTCAAACTATTAGTGACCAAACCATTTGTGAGCCTCTTATTCATTATTAATCAGTGATTAGATTACAAACACATTTCTCTCTATTAAATATCGGAAGTTATGTCGGCCGTCAATATGCTCTGGTATTCGGGCCAACGAATCAATCAAACGGACGGCTCGTCTTTTGACGTCATTATCAATAATTAATCTGCTCTTAATCTGTATTAATTTCAGCTTGCTGATTTGCCACACTCTGGTTCTGTTCGTTCACTCGTTGCTCGAGCAATATGTTCTGCATGTGAGTTGTGCTGTGGCTTTCACTTCTCTCTTGGCATTATATGTTTGGATAGCCACCCGAAAAATATTTCATATGTTCTGACAAATGATTTATACCTAAATGTTGTATGAATTATGAAGAAGTAATAAACATTTGACCGATTTGTGTGTTGGCTGTTGTGGTGCAGACGCCAGTGTCAGTCGCCAACTGGCGCTCAGCCAATCGCACCGGTCATTAGCTGTCCGGATAATATTCAATTCGCTATCACTTTACTAGAATCTCTTATTTTTATTTATTAGATGTCTATCCGAAAAACCAGAAATCGATAATAATTGACATCAAATGTTATGGAAAAATATGAAAATTTTTATATACACTTTAGTTTTATTATTATTGTTTTTGCCTTTGCCTTGGCTATATATTTCGCATAAATATCGATTTGCCAGCGTATAAATAAACATATGAATATTTGAATTATTCCAATCTGCACTAAAACCGTTAATCTTGTTCATTGTGCAGTGCAATTCGCACAGCCCTTCACTTGGAGTGGATCAGCAATAAAAAGGCATAGACTCTACTCATGTGAAGTATCTGACAGTTGAATGTATGCGACGAATGAATGCAAAACTAGTTATTCAGACGTCTCTGGTCTTCAAGTATTAATCAAATGGTGTGATAATAACTGAAAACATTAGTAGTACTCCCGAAAAACGTCGGTCCGATTAATCAAATCCGAGGTATGAATGAACATTAATTTGTGAGACAGTGAGAGAGAAAAAAGTGTTTAATTTGTTTTAAACAACTATTTATTCTAATTGAATGTCTGTTTTTATTCTTGTTTTGAAAGCATTACTACTGTTGGCTCACAAATGATTAGCTATTCTTCAAAAGGACTAATTCACCGGAATATTCGGTAATAGACGGCAAAAGTCGTTAAAAACAATTTTTGTCTTAATGACAGAAAAACTTGTGTCAAATGATGCGAACGTTCTCTCTTTGGAACTCAAAATGATAGACAAAATTCCAAAAAATTATAAAATATTCGAACAGTTTTTGCGTCAGAATCTGAATAAAATATTCATTAAGCAGAGAATTATCAAGAATCGAGGCATTTAATTAGCCTTGCTCTCAGACAATTATGGCATTTTGGCGTCTGATAGTTAATTAATAGTAACATATTTAAGAAATTAAAACATATTTTCAATAATCCAGTTAATCCTGGCAAGTTTATAACAAATATTAGAGCATAATTAGTCGAAAATAAACGAGCTTGATAGTGAATAATTGAATCGGAATGGTTTTTGAGCTGACCAGCAGTAAAAAGTGGAGCCAACCATATCTTATCTTCTTGGACATTAAGTGAGGACATTTAATATTTCATAAAATACTCGTATGATTTCGTACGTTATGGCAGATAAGGCGTCACTACTGGTCAACGAGAATATAATTTCGAGAAACAATGGATTGGAATTAAATTTATTAGCGATTTGGGTGCGAAACAGATCTCAATAAAGGGTTATCTCATTTGTCGGGTTATCTCTCGTTTCTCTTCTCTCGGCACTGCATTCCAATGGACGGCCTTTCAATGTGTCAGACCTGCAAAGTGTCGGTCCATTAAACTGATGTTCAGTGCGCTTCTGCTTCACTCCTATTCATACATTAGTTTTTGCAAACCATCTCAAACTGGGCTAAACTCCACTGACGAGCCTCTCCTCGGCAGTGCCTCTCAGGGAATGGGAGGGAAGGCCTGCACTGTTCTGTTGGTCAGTTGATTAGCACGTCTTCACTGCTTCTCACAGACAAACACTTGTAATACCAGGCGTTCAGTGCGAGCGGCGAACAATTGAATTGCAATCTCAATGCAATCTTATTTGTCTTATGAGAGACAGTACTGTAATTTCAATCACATCTCAACTCGCAATACCTTTCAGTTAGTAATAAGACCAGAGCTTTACACACAAAACCTCGAATAAGTTTCTGCCTTTTTAGGGGATGTGTTGGGTCGCCGACCGATAGACAGCTCAATAGTGAAACAGATTTGAAGCATTAATCCAAATAAGTTTGACATTTCAATACTAAACCCATTGATTCTCTCTATTTGTAGGCCAACTATTTCTTCGGCCGAGTATTTCGCCGAATCAGTGCAACAAAAATAAATGTCAGAAAACGAAATCTTATCATAAGAATTGTTTTTCTCTGTTTTCCATTCGTTCACAATCGGAATGGACTTAACGGATGAGAATAAAGTGAAACATTCATTACTCACTTTTGTGTGGAATCGAAAGTATGAACTGAGAAGTAGAAAACACTTAACGAATAATTTCAATATCAAAACGGAGACAAAAAAGTTGAGAAACACATCACACGAGAGGTATATCAGTCTTGCAGTTCAGTCGCCGATCACTACATCGAAAACGGTTTAACATTTAAAGCAGTTGTTGGCCACACATAAGTTGCAAAAGATTAGCGAATTTTGTTTGTAAAAGTTGTTTAGAGGTGCGAATACACTCTTGGATGTTGACAACAGTGTCTTATATCTTGGGATATAGTGTTTGCTTTTGACTCGTTGTCAGATCTAAACCGAATAAAAGCGACGCAACATATGAAGGCTTATCATTCGGAGACGGAGACTAACGATGCCTTTGAAAGGAGCTGCCAATTGAGGCACTGCTGGCACTGCACCCGACCAGCTCTTGCCCAGCAAAGCCATGCGCTCTTCTTCTGCCCGAACCACTCGAATGAGCTATCATTCGATAACTGGTGTGCACTACCGCTCCAACTCTGCAACACTGGCGCTCACTTCAAGCCCTGGCCTCACGTCCTTGTGTCCGATCGATGCCACTTCTGGCCAACGGTTCGCAAACTCAAGATATCCCACAGAATTCACACTTTCTGTCGCTTTACTGCATAAACAATCGGCTTTTAGACACAGATTTACATCCCTTGTCAACATTGTTTTGCATCGAATTCGACAATATAATAAATATGATGCACATTAAAGTAGCAAGCCACATCAGCCAGATCAGCCAAATCAATCCAGGCTAATTTGTAAGCAAGATTTAATAGATCTCACGCGTATTATTATTAGCTCCGGCTTATTATCGATAGCATTTTCTCTGCCAATGATTATCCTATTATTTGTGCTCAAAAATTTCAATGTAATAATTATATGAGTGGTGCGTCCAATCGAGAAGATTGATTGTTCATGCTCACTCACGGCTTAATTACTTTTGAAAATCTATTTCTTTCGTTATTCGCTTATTCCTCTTAATTAATATGAGCTCTAATTTGAGATTCACTTTTCGCGTATGACTTCACGAAATGTATACTTTTTGTTGCCGAAAAATTTGTACGCCTTTTCGGGCACAGAATCGATGAGCGACTGAATCGATACCAAGTTATTAAACAAATTTTGGATAATTAGCTTCACTCGTGTGTCAATCGGGCCAACTGTGGCCATCAATTGTCTGCCGATCGGTCCGTTTTGCCGCTCCGATGCCCAACAATATGTCTGCTATTTTCGCGACACTTAATCTGATTTTTATTTTCTGTTCAATAGTTTTCACCGAACAGTGAGTCAAAGACTGAGTTCGCAAATGTAAATACAGACACATTTGCATACCTGTGCGCTCTGGGCGGCAGCGTCTCGGCTCACGTGTTCGGGGCCTTTGACTGGCGAGAAGTGGCAAAAATTCGGTGAACACACAAACGAGTCAATCGATTAGCCAAACGTTTGTCTTCAGCTGACAATTATAATGCAAATATTTTTGTGCTCAAAGTCAACAATCTTTGGCAGCGAAATCTCGAACTTTGCATTGAGCACTGGTGTTGACGCCCGGGCACAATAAATTCCAGAAAGGTTTGCCCGAATTAATTCCAGTCGGATTGTAGTTTTGGTAAATTTCAAGCGAATTCGTGTCTAATTATATATCTCGATGAGACGGTTCAGGTTTAGCTCATTCATTCACATTTGATTAATGAGTTAAACAAATTTTTTGTTTGCATTTTAAACCTAAAATTTTCTTCGTATTAATTATTATATTTTGTGCGAACACTTTTAGACCAAAATCTCGCCATTCGTTTGATTCGCTTCATGTCTGACGAAATGAATTACTGCCGGAAACACCAGAAAAAAATGAATTTGAAAGTGAATGTGAACTGAAAGCCAAACTGAAAGGCATATAAGAGGCGACCGAAAAACGGTTGCCATTTGTTGCCAAAAACAAAGAGCCGATAGAGTGCTCACACATTTAGACACCGATTCGGTGTTCATCTAAATCTAAATTAACTTCTCGTCTATAATGTCGACCAAAGGATGAACGCCGACAGTCGACGCCAGTTATTAATATATTTTGATTGAATTTTCGGCGACAATAATAATAAATGAGATTTTGATGCGACTCTTAATATCGATTTAGTCTTGTTTTGCGTCGTTTGTCGTCGTTTTGGTGTTTTGACAACAAAATTCTGCAAATTCTTTAATAGAATTTTAATTTCGTGGACTATATTTGTGACACATTGTAACACAATATAAACATAAGTTAATCAACTTGTTAATTGTAAACAATTCTTTGGCATCACATAACTAGAGCACACTTTCGACGGTAGTAAACACTCTCTGTTTATTGTTTCAGCGCTAATCTTATACGATACACACTGTACTAGATATCCATTAGATAATTAAGCATGTCAACTTTGAGAGATTGTAGTTCGTAGTAAACACTCATATCCGAGTGTGATGTAGTTATTGGAGATATTGGGCCACCGAGTTAAGTAAGGTGACTGTCATTGGTAGCTATAATTAGTGTCGACGTTGGCGTCCAATGTCTTCAGCTGCCGAGCACTACGAAAGGGGCGCAACACTACTATTGTGGACATAAATTAGAATAATTGTATTGTTTGTGATTATATACGGAATTTGAGTCTCATTTCGATGGCATTAATATTCTCCACTCATATGTTGGCGTCTCTTCAGAGATCTCTCTAATGGAATAAAAGTATATATGATTTTTGTTTTTGTTTCTATGATTTTAATAACGCCAAAGGTTTTGCCTGATTCCGAATCCCCAGCTTATATTGAATTAAAAGTTCATTATGGTAATTTATTTACAATTTTGGCGCACCAATTAAAGCAGCAGCAATGCACATAATTATTAAATAAGCTAGATTAGCGGTACAATATCGATATAACCTGAACAGTAAGTGGGCTTTGTTAGCTGGAATTGATCTAGCTGCAATTGTTTATTTGTTGTGGCCCGATGTCGCCCTGGTGAAAGTCCGTGGGCACAGGGATTACTAATAATAAATATATATTAGTGTCCGCGTAATGAAAAGGGCTTTGTGTGGGAGGACATCGATCATTTCAAACTACAATCAAATGTGTGCGGTATTGAAAATGCCATTAATTTCTTGGTACTCGTTATAAATTCAAACAAAAACATAATAATAACACTGATATTGAATTCTCCGCTGGGATTATGGACTCCGATTAAAAGTGATGATTAACTCTTCTGTCATATGGGAGGTACGGATCGGACGTAGGTTTGGGTGAAATTAATTCCG